>FXLY01000007.1:596172-739070 GCA_900180425.1 Maudiozyma saulgeensis
AAAAAAAAAAAAACGTGATTAACTAGAATCTGCCTTTAAAGATGCAAAAAGAAATTTAAAAAAAAAAAAGAAATTTGAGAAATGTGGGGTACCATCCGTAGATAGTGACTACACCACGTGAATGGCACGTGCTCCCTGTCACATGATACACACGTGACTGCACGGCTGGGCCCGAAAATAGCGGAAATAGTCGAACAATCGCCGGCTTCAACAACATAAAAACGAAAAATTTCCCTCAACAAAAAAAATTCAAAGATAAAAAGGAATTCACACAAATTGCGTAAGCCTTCCGCAACTATCGGCGAGACCCTCACTAACTCAATGGAAATGCATTAAGTCGAGACACTTCAAAGGATGTCGATTCTTCTCAACAGAAACTGAAGCAGAGACTGAACGATAAAATGGCAAACTCCGAGAAAGAAACACAGATTACTTCTTCCCGTGTGTCACTCACTCAGACAAAATGCAAAAAATGGAAAACGTCGCAAAAAAAAATTAACTCAACAAGAAAAGCTCAGATGACACACAATTTAAAGTGATTCAACCGATGCCGTTCTTCTGCTAATTAATTGAAAAGTAGTCATTTAATAAATATATCGGTTCAATTATAATATACCGCATGCAACGTCTTATTCTCAGTGTCTATTGTAATCAGTTCGTTAGAACTGGTAAATAGGTAATGATAATAATGAAGATGATGATAATAAGGGCAAGTAAAGTTGTGGAACTCAACAGAATTTTTTTTTTTTAGTTGTACTTCAATGTGCAGCCACTATACACTTAACGTATGTGGGTATATCTTTATCTTTTGCATTGCGGTGTAATATATATGCAAGGGACACATTCCTATATACATTTAGTTTTTTGTTTTCTATTCAACAAAGAGTTCAAGCTAAATATATATTGTCGTCCACTCAACAATTCGTACACAATTGTATTGAGTCAAATGACTTCTTCCTTTATTTATTTTCCATTAAATTGTATATATATAGATACATAATAATGGTATTTTGTGAACTATCTCTCTTTTGATCATTGTATATTTATTTATGTTATAGCTATATATATTTATTCATTTTACTACTACAGTATAAACACACACACATACACATACACATACACATACACACACAATGTCAGCTACTGCTACTATGTATCCTTCGGATCCATTAGCAGATACTTTTATAGAAAAATTTGATGAGGTTGATTTAAAAGATGCGAATATTTTAGCAACAGGTATGAACAAACAACAACTACGTGTTGTTAATGGATTTGGTTCAATGATGGGTTCAAAAGAAATGACTCAATTAGATAATTCTGATCCAACTGCTACTTTGAAAAATTCTCAATTACGTCGTCATATTTCTGAACAACCTTGGACAATTAATAATTGGCATCAACATTTAAATTGGTTAAATATTATTTTAGTAATTATTTTACCAGCAATTGGTTGGTCATTATATTTAACAAATTTAGTACCTTTACAACGTAACGTTTTCCTATTTTCAATATTATATTATGGTGTTGGTGGTATTTCAATTACTGCAGGTTATCATAGATTATGGTCTCACAGATCTTATTCAGCTGCTTGGCCATTAAGATTATTATATGCATTTTTTGGGGCAGCTTCTGTCGAAGGTTCAATTAAATGGTGGGGTCATTCTCATAGAATTCATCATCGTTATACCGATACTCCAAGAGACCCTTACGATGCACGTCGTGGTTTATTTTACTCTCACATGGGTTGGATGATTTTAAAACCAAATCCAAAATATAGAGCAAGAGCTGATATTTCAGATTTAAACGACGACTGGATCGTTCGTTTTCAACATCGTCATTATATTATTATCATGTTATTGTCTGCTTTTGTACTACCAACTATAATTTGTGGGAAATTCTTTAACGATTACCTTGGTGGATTTGTTTATGCAGGTTTAATTCGTGTATTTATGATTCAACAAGCAACTTTTTGTATCAACTCAATGGCTCATTATATTGGTACTCAACCATTCGATGATAAAAGAACTCCAAGAGATAATTGGTTAACTGCTTTAGTTACCTTCGGTGAGGGTTATCATAATTTCCATCATGAATTTCCAACAGATTATAGAAATGCAATTAAATGGTATCAATATGATCCAACAAAAATTTTAATTTATTCAACTTCTTTATTTGGTTTAGCATCAGATTTAAAGACATTTTCACAAAATACAATTAATCAAGGTTTAATTCAACAACGTGAGAAAAAATTATCTAAGGATACTAATTCAATTCATTGGGGTCCAAATGTTACAGACTTACCTATCTGGGATAAACAAGATTATTTAAACCAATTAAAAGAAAATAATAATTTAGTTATAATTTCTGGGATTGTTCATGACGTTACTGGTTATATTACAGAACATCCAGGTGGCCAACCATTATTAAAATCTGCTTTAGGTAAAGACGCTACGAAGGCATTCACAGGTGGTGTTTATCGTCATTCAAATGCAGCTAAAAATGTTTTATCTGATATGAGAATCGCTGTCCTGAAAGAAAAGAAAAATGCTGCTATTAATTTTGCCGGTAAACAACATAATTTGACTAGATCAAAGTTCACTTAAATTATGTTGCACTTAGGGTATTATTCTATTGTTTTTTTGATTTTTTTTTTTTTCGTTTTGTTATGATCTCACATAATACATGAATTTTAAATATTTATTATACACATATATATCTTGTTAAATTTATTTTTCTTTAACACATACCTTTTTCTTTGTTTAAAAGTATTGTTATCTATGAATGTTCGTGATAACAAAAATATTATATATATATATTAATGTAAGTATGTATATATACAATTATATATGAATAAAAATTAACATATAAAAAATAATTATTCATATAGATATCCCTTTTCTTCTCTTAATAATTATTTATTTATTTTCTTTTTTTTTTTTAAAAATCACTACCAGTTTCATTAATCAAAGCCATGATCATTCTATACAAGTAAAAGAAGAACATCAATAGATAAAACCCTAATTTCAAAAAACTTTCTCTCTTATGTTTCCCTAAAGTTCTGAAAATTTCAGTAGCATCTAATAATTGAGTCTTGTGGTAAATTTTGTTTAAATTGTAAGCTAAAATTGGTAGATTTAATAAGAATACAAACCAGTATCCATTCAATAACATCAATGTTGAAATTAAAGCATGTAAACCAGCTTCTGGAACAATTAATCTGTTCACTTTAGAACATAGTTCAATTGGATTAATGTAATCGGCTTCTAAATCCGCATAAAGAATAGTGAAATGTACTTGACCAAACAAATTGATACAGTTAGCGACAACTGCTAGAATAAATAACCAGGCTCCACCCATTGTAAAATTTGGCGATAATATATTATAGTATCAATACGGTAGGTATATATATATAATAATTACAATAATAGTAATAAAAATAAACAATCCCAAAAAGAAAATAAGGGAAAATGGCTTAAAACTTAGAGAAACAATTGAATATCAATCAAAATCTTAAAAGGTCGAAATAGCTTCTTTTATCAACGTTTGATTAAAGATCCTTAAAGGATGTCAGGAAATTATTCAAAGAAAGATTTTTTTGCTTTGCTTTGCGCCTGAGGCAAAAACCAAAAAAAATTTCAAAGGCAATTTCCGGGTAAATTTCCACACATTGTTAGTGGATTTTATTACAAGAAGGAGGTGATGGATGATAAAAAGTTCGATTATATTATACTTATTTATCTATATTTATAACTAATAGTGGGCCTCTAGTGTTTCCCACGAGGCACCGTTAGCATCAACAACGGTACCAACACTCAATGCGTCAAACAAAGTTGGGAACTTACTGAAATCACTACCGTACTTGACAAGAGTATTCACAGTACCTTGACTAGTTTCAAAGGCTCTGATAAAACTTAGACCTTCAGTGGAATGTTGTCCCTTCTTACTTAGGAACCCTTGGATCCATTGTCCAACGACAATGATCAAACCGAAGTATTCTGCGGTATCAATCTTTAAAGTGACAGATCTTCCTTTAGTGACTGATCCATCGGTAATAACTAGATCTTGTTTTGAAAAATCAATTGGTTGCCACATTTCCATGAATTTGACACCTGGTTGAGCCTTACCCATTGGGAAAATCTCACCTGTTTCCTCTCTGACACCATTGTGAATAGTTTTCCAGTATGTCTCGACAGGACCCTCATGTTGATTAGGTATATGTAAATATTTGTTTGAGTCAAACCCAAATAAGAAATCTTCCTTGACGGTATCCTCAGAGACTTTAGAGACAGTAATATCTTTGTTTGTACCAGCAAAGGCCCATTCGAATGGGAAGGCAGTTTGTTCTTTAGTTGGGTGTAATAGTGGACGTAAAGAAATATAATGACCATCTGTTGATTCAGAAGTGATGGTGTTGGTTTCTTCTAATAAAGAACCATTGACTTCGAAGGCAATTCTTTTCAATAAAGCAGGCATTCTGGTAAAAATTAGTGTGATATATATTTGTACTTGGGTAATTCAATTGGGTAAAAGAATATAAATATGTCTATAAACTAACAACGTTATTTAATTCAATCATTCATTCCAACCCCTATATATATAGAGAGAGAGATGTGTGTATATATATAAACTATACTTTATTTTGACGCGGAATGAAATTTTCATTCGCTTACATAATTACCATCCTTGAAATTACTGGACAGTATTTCCGTGTCGGACCACTGTCATACGAGTTTTATAGGATTGCTGAAATACCACGTTTCCGCCAGTAATCGCTTACAGCATGCCATTCACCATTGACTCTTCTAATTGCATTAATGACACTCTTTGGTGCATGTTGAACTATATTATAACCCATTTGTTTTAAATTCTCAATGGTTTCATGCCCAACCATAGCCATATCTTCTGTTTCTATTTCATTTGGTAACAGCTGATGATGCATACGTGGGTATGCAATAGTCTCTAATAGTGGCATATTATACCAATAAGTTCTTACAATAGATTGAAACACAGAGGTAGCAATTCTAGATCCGCCTGATGCACCTACAACAAAATCGATTTGTCCCAATTCATTTAATATAATCGTTGGAGTCATTGATGACAAAGGTCTCTTATTTGGTTGAATTAAATTAAATTGAGATGCAGTCAAATTAAAAGTGTTTGTCTTATTCAATTGGGCGAAATCGTCCATTTCATTGTTAAATATTACACCCGTTAATGGATCATGAACTAAAGATCCAAATAACAAATTTATAGTAGAGGTTAAGGCAACAGCATTACCAAATTTATCAACAATACTCATATGAGTTGTTCCATGAGGCTCATTAATTTCATATAATGGTTCATAAAATTTCCAATCGTTATTTGTCTTGTAATAGGTTTCTCCGGTACTATCATCGAGATGAATTCCTTGTAAAATTTTATCGTAAGCATTTTGAGTCCAATTTGAGGATAATAATAGATCATGTGCATCCAAAGTTGTATTTGTGTGACCCGTATCACCTAAATGACTTCTTGCACTAGCTAACCATTTCATTGCTTCGATTAATAAATATGTAGTATCATCTTGATAATCTCCACCTTCTTGATTTGGGAATTTATCCATCAATTTTAATGCCGCACCTAATGCTACTCCACTACTAGTACCACCGCTAGTCAATAGAGTAATATCATTATTGGGACTATATTGGAATCCATGTCTTAATTTTATGCTAATTGGGTCCATAATATCTACAGAATATTGATCGAAATCTTCCGCAGTCACCACACCACCATAACGTTTAATTGTTTTAATCATTGATTTCACAATCCAATGGTTTGGATCATAGAAGGGATCTGCTGAACCATTTAATGCTAAAACGTTTAACATATCGGCTAAACGTGGTCTTTTAATAAGATCACCTTTCTTTAAGACTTTGGTACTATCGCCATTGAGAACAAAGGACCAATCATCTTTAATTCCATCAGTTGTAAAGATTGGTTCATATAATTTCAATGTAGCAGCTAATGCTTCATCGATGAACCACCCTTTATTTCCTAAATCAACAACAGGTTTTAATAAATCATGCCAACTTACTGTACCACTACCTTTTAACTTAAAAAATTCATATAACCCTTTCAATTCACCTGGGATTGCAATCGATAATCCACCAATCTTCGTTTGATAATCTTCTGTAAATGAATCTGGATTTGTTGCTGCTGGTGACATTTCTCTAAAATCCATTGACATATAATCATTATGTGTAGTGTCAGCCCAAGTAATATAACCACCACCGCCAATACCGGAGTTAAAAAAATTAACCATCCCAATACATAAAGTCAGAGTTACAGCTGCATCTGCAGCTGTTGCATTAGGAAATTTATGGAATATTTGATGTAATGTTAAATTATTACACAATTGTAAATCCGAACTAATTGCGTAGTCATGACCAATTTTTCTAAAGGAAGGATCGGGAGACATCGAAGGTTTTCTATCCAGTGGATCTATATCTATATCATGAAATGGTAATTCATGTGGCAATTTAATATGATTATCCTCGGAGATATGAAACGGTCTTTGTAAAATGGGGTTTGCAAACGTAGTTGCTAGAAATAAGAAAACTGCTTTCATCCTTAAAATAATAACAGTACAAATTTTTGTTTAACTTGGTTAATCTATTATTTAATGTCCTTGTGTCTTTAACAAACCAAACGTATTTCTAGTAAGTCAATTGTAATATATATATATATATTTATTTAGAAACTTTTTTGTAACTGATTATCCCATTGTTTTTGACTTTCTATATCTTATAGTGTGGCTTAACAATCTAAAAGCGATTTCTTATCCGAACGGCCCGCAAAAACGGTTGAAGTTAATTTTTATTAGTCAGAATTATTATCTTCGAAGGACTAATTATTATTATGTAATACATATGGCTATTTGTAAGTTGCAGTGCATAATTACAATATAAGATCAGTTGTAATTTACTGTACATTTATATGAGCACGGTTGAGGGGAGACAGTTCAGAAATGATTCGATGACCATGTGAGTAGTCTGTCAGACCGAGAAATGCATAGATGGGTCTTGTTATTATTATTGTAGTATATAATAGGCTTTACGTAGTGAACATCATATTCGATTGATTTACTATTCTTAAGACATATCTTTATCACGTTTTTCTTTCAATTCAGTATGTATATGTGTATATTTTGCATATAATTGTGTTTACAGTAAAGTCATATGTATCTGCCCAGATAAGAAAAAACGAGACAAAAGAAAGGAAACTGAAAAGAATGGATTTCTTTCAAACACACACATCAAAGACAAAGGACACATATAGACTAAACTAAGTAGATTCGGGCACAGTATATTCATTGTTTATTTCAGATGGCTAGGTATTATTGTGAATATTGTCATTCGTACTTAACACATGACACGTTAAGCGTACGTAAGTCACATTTAGTAGGAAAGAATCATTTACGTATTGCAGCAGACTATTATCGTAATCAGGCTCATCAAATTGAAAGACATAAAGAATCGATAACAAAGAGTCATAAACGTAAGAAACAAGGCAATCCAAAGGAGAAAGATGATAGTAGGACAAAGATACATTGTTCAACAACGAAAGAAAAACGCAATCAAAGGAAAATACTCGCAGCTCACATAAAAGAATTGAAAGATAGTAATAATACATTTACAAAATATTTAAATACAATATATTATGGATCTCCCGGGTATAGTAAGGTATGGATTGATAGTAATAGATTTGATGTTGGGGAACTTGTTAAGGCTACAGGTTTACCGAGACGTGCAAATGTAGAACAACAAACTTATAAGGATAATGAACCTACATTACCAAGAGATCATCTTTATAATCGTAACGAAACAAGACCTGGGGCAGACCAAACAGCGGCATCATCATCATCATCATCAACATTCGCACTGGCACCACCAATGATATTATCTCAATGGAGTAATACTTTGCCGAAACAAACTATATATAACGATGGTGGGAATATTATGCAGACAACATTGCAAACTGGGAAGAGACGTTTACAAGAACATTCAAATTCAGACTTCCATCGTAAGAGACCTAGAATCTAGGGGAGTTGAAACGCATTCATCAATGAGGAACCCATGTCGAGGCTTCCACCTGCAAGCCGCATCACAGTACAAGATTACAACTAATTTCACCCAATATAATATAATGCAGTGACCATCATTAAAACAAACATTTATAGAGAGCCATAAGGTTAGCAATTTAAGGTGTTAAAGAACTGTTCTTAAGGCATCACGCCGTACACAACGACAAACCCACCCACCCAAAAAAAATTTTCAGCAGAGCGAAGAAACCAAAAAAAATTTCAATTTTGAGAGGGAAAGGGAGATTGTGAGAGGGATGAGGATGTTATGGGATCAATCAAAATAAACAATAAATTTTAAAATTTATATATCAAGTATATATAGATATATATTTTACATTAAAAATTATTTAGATTTAAGGTTAGTTTTTGTATATTTTGTTTTTGTGCATAATATAGCTCAACAATCATTTAGCAAGAAAGAACAATATGTCTGCTCCACAACCTGCTAACGGTGAAGTCCCAACTTTTAAATTAGTCCTTGTCGGTGATGGTGGTACCGGTAAGACCACTTTTGTCAAGAGACATTTAACTGGTGAATTTGAAAAGAAATATATTGCTACTATTGGTGTCGAAGTCCACCCTCTATCCTTTTACACTAACTTTGGTGAAATTAAGTTTGATTGTTGGGATACTGCCGGTCAAGAAAAATTCGGTGGTTTAAGAGATGGTTATTATATTAATGCTCAATGTGGTATCATTATGTTCGATGTTACCTCTAGAATCACTTATAAGAATGTTCCAAACTGGCACAGAGATTTAGTACGTGTTTGTGAAAATATTCCAATCGTACTATGTGGTAATAAAGTTGATGTCAAAGAAAGAAAAGTTAAAGCTAAGACAATTACTTTCCACAGAAAGAAGAATCTACAATACTATGATATCTCCGCTAAATCTAACTACAATTTCGAAAAGCCTTTCTTATGGTTAGCTAGAAAATTAGCTGGTAACCCACAATTGGAATTTGTTGCATCTCCTGCTTTGGCTCCACCTGAAGTTCAAGTCGATGAACAATTGATGCAACAATATCAACAAGAAATGGAACAAGCTACCGCCTTACCATTACCAGATGAAGATGATGCTGATTTGTAAGTTTTCTTACTCTCATCCATTTCTTCTTTATCTACTATTTCCGTTCTGAATAGATATCATTTTCTATTTTACATTCATATATATATATTTATTTATTTAATATAGATATAAGTACATGTATATATATATATTATAAATATATGAAAATGTATTAAATTCCAAAATAGTCACTCTCTTTCAATATATGTATATATATATGCCTTTGTTCAGAATTTCGTTTATATGTATTTCCACTGTAAAATATGTGGGAAATGGAAATTCGCTGCTTGAAGCGAAAGAAGAAATTTATTGTTTTTAGGTAACACGTACACCCATCATCCACATATACGTATACAAATATTTAAATACAGACACACGTTAAATTATCAATACATTAAAGAGAGACAATTAACATATAAAACACAAGTTAGGTGACGGACCAACATACAATAATGACCACTATACTTTATAACCAGAACAGTAAATTGATTAAATGTGAGGACTCTGATTTAACAGAGACTCGCGAAATTTCAATCAATCAAATTAATAAATTATCAGCTGCTATAATTGCAGAATCTAATCCAAATTTTACTCCACAACCAAATGATGAACATTCTAAGATGATTAAGAGTCTCTTTGAAAGTGGTCTAGCTATGTTAAAACAGAAGAAAATGCCTGAAGCATTAAAAAATATTGCATTAGCTGTAGATATGGCACAACGTGGTAGAGCACCTTATGAAGCCTTTGGGATTCAATTACAAGAGATTCAATTCATGTTGAGACATAAAATCGATTTATCTTTGATTACGGGACGTTATTTAGATGCATTACAAGATATAGAATTCTTAATGAATACTGGGATGAATCAAGCAGATGTGTATATTAGAAAATCAGATGCTTTGTTAAAATTATCACAATTTGATGAAGCAAAAATTTGTTGCGAAAGAGGATTAAGTTTGCATCCAAATGAAACTAAATTGAAAGCATTGATGTTGGAAATCAACAGAAGATTAGCAGAGTACAATGGTGACAATTAATAAATAAATTTATACACAATATATATATATATATACTACGATAACATTTACTTTTTTTATTTTTCAATATTCAGTCATAATCACATATTATAAACCTATTCATTGTGTATACCAATTTTTTGTTTTTTCATGGCCCTTCCTCACTTTCTGGCTGTGGCAATAAAAATTCCAAAAGAAAAAAAATTGAAAAATTGAAAAAAATTGAATTTTGGGAAACTTTCATAATCATCACCATCACCATCATCGATATAAAGGAGACGATATTGAAATTGGTTTGATATTTAATTATATGTTGTGAAGAGTGGACAAGACATCAATCAGAAGTTTATAATATACATCACTATCTACCATGTCCTCGCAAAGTATGCCCTCGTTGGTTCATAACAATAATCCTCATGCTGTCACAGAGATAGAAGTCTCTATTGACTCATTCATTGCTAAATTGAAGAGAAGACAAATTAGTGGATCATACATTATTGCATTGGAGACTTTACAACTATTGAAGCGGTTTATCTCAGCGGTTCGTTGGAGTAACGTCAATGAATTAATCGCTCAAATTAGAGAGTTAGGAAATCGTCTAGAGAAGGCAAACCCAACTGCTTTTGGTTGTGGAAATGTTATCAAGAGAATTTTAGCTGTATTGAGAGATGAAATTGAAGAAGATATGCGAGAATCTATAAATGCAGGATCGTCTACTTCCGCATCAGCAGCAAATTTAAATGATAGAAATAGTACTATTGGGAATGCTACTCAAGCAGAGCCTTTGATTGCCTCTATGTTTAATCTTCTACAAAAACCTGAACAAAATTCACAAGATTTTTATGAATCAAAATCAAAGACAAAGACAGATTTCCGTCAAGTTGTAATACAGGCTATTAAGGATTTGATAGATGAAATTAAAAATATTGATGATGGGATTCAACAAATTGCTATCGATTTAATTCATGATCATGAAATCCTATTGACACCAACGCCCGAATCTAAGACTGTTTTAAAATTTTTAATTAGAGCTCGTGAACGTGCTAACAGAACTTTTACTGTTCTAGTAACAGAAGGTTTCCCAAATAATACTCAAAATGCTCATGATTTTGCAAAGAAATTAGCACAACATGATATAGAAACTATTATCATTCCGGATTCCGCAGTGTTTGCATTAATGTCAAGAGTCGGTAAAGTTATCATTGGTACTAAAACCGTCTTTATCAATGGTGGTTCCATTGTTTCATCTGCAGGTGTATCATCCGTATGTGAATGTGCCAGAGAATTCAAGACTCCAGTGTTTGCTGTAGCTGGTCTTTATAAACTATCTCCATTATATCCTTTCAATGTTGAGAAATTTGTCGAATTTGGTGGTTCACAACATATTTTACCAAGAATGGATCCAAGAAATCGTTTGGATACAATCAATAAGATTACAGATTATGTTCCACCTGAAAATATAGATATATACATTACGAATATTGGTGGGTTTGCTCCAAGTTTTATCTATAGAATTGCATGGGATAATTATAAACAAATTGATGTTCATTTGGATGGGAAACAGAAATGATAACATATTAATGAAAGTAAAAAAATAAAAATAAAAGCTTAAGTATTAAATATGTACCACAATCCTGATAGAACTCTTTACCTTTTAGCATCATCTGGCATAAAAAAAAACTTTTATAAATAATCATAACTGATCTCATTAGCTCTAATGTTGGTATTTTATGTCTAATTATAGAGAACTTTACTGTATAAATGAAATAATAATAAATACTATAAATTTTTTGTCATTTTTTTGGGCTTTTTTTCGTAACTTAAGTACCTTAAAAAAGTAAAATAAGGCCATTAGTATATAAATGAAAAAGAGGGAACATTTACATTAAATATACGTTCTCCGTCTAGAATATCAGTGTTTTTTATAGTCGATTGACTCACCATAAATCGAATTGTATAGCAATGACTATCCAAAAACTTGTTGTATTTGGTGGAAATGGGTTCTTAGGGAAAAGAATATGTCAACAAGCTGTCCTTAAGGGAATGCAAGTTACGGGGCTATCTAGGTCTGGTAAACCACCAGTTCCTTTAACGAACAACGACAAACATTGGATAAAAGAAGTATCGTGGAATTCTGCAGATATATTTGATCCAGATACCTATGTTGCTTATTTGAAAGATAGACCAAATGTTGTTGATACCATCGGTATCTTATTAGAGAATGAAAATTACAAGAAAGATTTGAAGAATGGTTTGACTTTATCAAGTTTATTTAAAAGGGCTCCGAACCCATTGTTACACCCAAGAAATTCAGAAGATCAAGAAAAGCACAATTCAAACTTCACGTATGAAAGAATAAATACAAAGAGTGCAATGATTCTAGCTGATACATTCAAGACAATTCTAGAGAAAAATAATGGCGATTTGATTTCAAAACCATCACTAACCTATGTATCTGCTGATAAGGGTTTCTTAGTTATCCCTAAGGAGTATATCAACTCTAAGCGCAGAGCAGAGTTGTATTTGTTAGATATGGCGAAAGATGTGACAAATCCATTCAGACCTATAATTATACGACCTGGGTTTATGTTTGATGAGTTGAATACTATGCAATTCAACGACGTTAGAACTTTACTACATGATGGGTTGGAAGTATTAAACTGTGCGAATAAATTGATATTACGCAATCAGTTCCAAATAATGAATGACATAATAAGGCCTACAATATCTACCCAACAAGTAGGGAGATCGCTCGTAGATAAAATCACAAACCAAAAGTATAGCGGTATACTAACCCTAGAGCATATGCTTGATAGATAAGTTTCTGACAGGACGAAAATAAGAATGATTCGGGAACCCATTGTTTCGGGGCTTGCTTTGTTTTATGCTTTTTACCTTGCTTATAAATATTTTACTTATATATATACATGAATGCTTTACGATTATTTTCTCAAAAATGCTTGATATGCATCTTGAGAGATTTGAATATTACCAATAGATTTCAAATGTTTCTTACCTTCCTTTTGTTTTACTAATAACTTTTTTCTTCTTGAAACATCTGAAGCATGCAATTTTGCTAAGACATCTTTACGACGAGCCTTCAACGTTTCACGAGCCACAATCTTATTGTTGACTCGTGCTTGTATTACGACTTCATACAGCTGTGAATTAACGTATTCCTTAAATTTTTTAACCCATTCTCGCCCTATCTTCTCAACTTGTGATTTATGAACAACTTGTGATAACGCATCCAAACTTCTCCCATTAACTAACAATTCTAATTTAACAATATCAGATTCCTTATAACCACAATCTTCATAATCAAGAGTAGCAAAACCTTTGGTAGCAGATTTTAATTTGCCAAAGAAATCATCAACCAATTGGGATAATGGAATGTGATATTTCAATAATACAGAATCTCTGACATCTAAATAAGAGAGTTCAATTTGTTCTCCACGAGCATTGTTACATAGCTGGATCACTGTACCTAAATATTCATTTGGTAAAGTCATTATAGCCTCCACATAAGGTTCTTGTAAAGATTTTAATCTGGTTCTATTTTTAGACGTTGAGTCAGGGAATTCATCTGGATTTCTAACAATTTTTTGAACACCATTGTCATATTGGACAAGATAAGGTACTGTTGGATGTGTGATAATAAGTTTTGATCCGTATTCCTTTTCTAAACGTTCTTTAAAAACAGAGGCATGAAGTGACCCTAAGAATCCGAGTCTCCACCCTTGACCCAAGGCATTCGAAGTTTCCCTCTGTAAAGTGACAGATCTATCATTCAGCACCAATCTGTTAATGTCATCATCCATAATCTTTAAATCTATACCATCAGCAGGGAAAGCACCTACAAATACCATAGGCTTAGGTTCTTCAAATCCGGGCAGTAGTTCAGTTTTCTTCTCTTGGGCTACATGAACTAGAGTATCTCCGAGTAATGCATCTTTAAAATCTTTTGTACCTGGAACTATATATCCCACTTGTCCAGCCTTTAAATTACCTGTAGGTGTTTGATTTGGATACATTATTCCAATCTCTTTCACTTCAAACTTCTTCTTCATTCGACCACTTGAGATTTTATCACCTTTCTTCACTTCTCCGTCGACTACTTTCACAAGCATAACTACGCCAAGGTATGAGTCATACCAAGAATCTAAAATTAATGATCTGAATGGTTTTTTGATCTCACCAGTTGGGGATGGAATTGAATTTATAATAGCAGGTAGCAATTTTTCTTCGATATTCAATCCACTCTTGGCACTTATCTTGACGATATCCTCTCTTCTAAAACCTAACGATGAAACTATTTGATCTTCAACTTTCTGAACCTCAGCATTCAGTAAATCAACTTTATTGATTACAGGTAGCATCTTAACTCCGTAGTCATTGGCCATTTGGAAATTTGCTACTGTTTGAGCTTGAACTCCCTTTTGTGCGTCCACTAGTAAAATTGCTCCATCAACTGAAGAAAATGCTCTACTGACTTCACCTTTAAAGTCGACATGACCTGGGGTATCAATTAATTGCAATAAGTAATCCTTATAAAACATAGTGCATGTTTGGGCCTTGATTGTGATACCACGTTCTCTCTCAACTTCTAATTTGTCTAACACCTGAGCATTTGTATCTGTATCAGAAATAACGTCCGTGATCTCTAGTAATCTGTCACTAAGTGTCGATTTACCGTGATCGATATGAGCTACAATAGAAAATACCCTATATTTATCAATAGGAACTGCGTTGATTTTGTTAGTTAACGTCTGGTTAAATCTCTGAAACGTTATTCTCGTCACCCTAGATACATGCCATATTCGTAGCATACTTCATCAATATGGATAAGTCCCAAAGTGGTGTCTTTATATAATAAATTTTGTTTAGTATTTTAAATTTCTTACTTGTGTCCCCTAGTTAATATTGTCTTGTATGGGAATCTCGATGGTCAGTCTTTCATAAAGTAAGCGCTCTTTCGGTGTCTTTTTGGATTTTTTGTTTGATACAAATATAAAAAGGTAAATAAGTCTGAACTTGAAGGGCATCGCGTAACGAATCATATCTATTAACAACTACTTAGAGTGAACGGTTCTATTTAATTACTAGGTAATATAATATAGAGAACTTTGGATCATATACTTTGGTTATGAAACTCAAAGTTATATTAAACGATCAACAATCACCAGATGATTATAAGCTACTCCGGACAGCGGTTTCCACGGTGGCGTCACTCCGAGATTCAGCTGTATTAAGATTTACTGATGATGGATTAACGATAATATCTACTTCTAAAGCGTTCCTTACTGATAGTACCAACACGTCGAGTCTGCGTGGAGATACAGATCAATTATGGTGTCATTTGCCTAGAGATATGTTTTTATCTTTTACATTAGCATCTATAAGACAATTTAATACTGTGACTATGGAGTACAATTGTGATGCATTATTAACTGCTTTTAAGAGATATGATAAGATCATTAGTCAGGGTACGGCGACACAGTTTAAGATATCACTAATACCTAGTTCTCAATGGAACCAAACTGTAACTCAGCAGGATGAAGATCAAGAAACTGTAAATCCTATGCATATATTAAATATTACTTTTCAAGAAGTCGTATATGTAAACAATGCACCAATGAATAATGCAACGTATGGTGATGAGGCACAGAATGGTTCAGCATATTCAAATAATGGAGCTAATACTAAATGTATAGTGCATAATTTTAAAGTTCCAGTAAAATTATTATTCAAAGTACAAGATGTATCAATAGTTGAGCCAAGTATCGAAAATGGTTCATTAATTTTATATGATTTACCACCTAGTACAGGAGCGTTTGGACAAGCTTTCCTCAATTTCATGAAAAGAATTGAACGTTATTCAAACGTCCGCGATATTCGACTGCATAGTGTCAGCAAAAAGAACAAGGATGAGGACGAAAATGAGGATCAAAATAACGGTCAGTTAAAGATAATAATTGATAACGAATTGCATTGGTATTTAGAGATATGTTGGAATGGACCACTAACTTTTAATGCTGTTACACCTAATGAAACAGTTGATAAACCCCAGCAGTCCTCCCAGAAGAAGCAAATTCTTCCAACAACAGCACCTTCATCCCTGTTAACGAGGGCCCAACAACAAGCATCGGGTACTGACTCAGCGTTAGATCCAAGAGAGAAAGATGATATGTTTAATATTGAAAATAGTGAAGCCATGATTAGCCATAATTCATCTTCTGCAGAAAATAGTATGCTGGGTGACTACAGTAACGATAATTCTAAGGAACATGGTTTGCAAGATATATCAAGGATGGTTGAACAAGCAGAACGAGATAATAATTTATTAAATGAGGTTATTATACGGGCCAAGGATTGGAAAGTTTGTTCAAAGTTATATCTTGCATGTGATGAAGCCATGTTACTGATTTCGCATGATTCTTCGTGTGTATTCCAATGGGCTTTACAGGGTGATACATCTGATGAAGAAAAGGGACGCATATCATATTATATCACTAGATCCAAAGCATTGCCCTGATTACCTTAAGTCTCTTAGCACATAGATATATACCAATAAAAACCCATTTTGTAATGAATCTTAAATTAATTTGAAGTTCTATATCGAATTTAGTCTGACCTTTCTTGAGTCTTCCTAGTGACCCCTTGCGTTTATTTGACTGATATGCATCCGTACATCCAAATACAACATCCGTGCATCACATCTAGTAATCTAGAACATATTTTTTCATTTTCCGAACAAAATTTAAATTCCGCAAAAAATGGAACTTTACTTCCGCAGCCAGTCCGAGAGAAATCATTATAGGGCTTACTATTGTATTCACCTTTTCACTTCATTTTCACTTCACCATACAGACTTCTCACATACTAATAATATCATCACTAATACAAGAGAATGCATAGTTAAGAAGACAGGTTTGTTAAAAACAACTATTTTTACTTTACAGCATTTATAGGAAACCATATTAACATAAATAAGCAAAAATGGTATGTTAGAAACGAACTTGTGGATGGAAATGAAAGCAGAGGAACGAAATAAGGAGATTCATAATTAAACAAAAAAAGGTGATTGTAGAAATTATAGAAAAGTAGGAACATATTAAACTGAGATATATTGTTATGGAACAGTTGATGTCATGAATGTGGCAAGGATTGTATTCACATTTCATTGAGTTAAGATTAGACACATTTTAATCACATATGAGAGAATATGTTATTTTGTTCTTTGTTTGAATAATAAGTCCAAAAGATTTAAGAAGTTTCAATTTTTTTTACTAACAAAATATACATGATATTTTTATTAATATCTACATGAATATTATTATTACAGGCTAAAGTTCACGGTTCTCTAGCTCGTGCTGGTAAAGTTAAATCTCAAACTCCAAAGGTCGACAAGACTGAAAAGCCAAAGAAGCCAAAGGGTAGAGCTTACAAGAGACTTTTGTACACCAGAAGATTCGTCAATGTCACTCTAGTTAACGGTAAGAGAAGAATGAACCCAGGTCCATCCTCTCAATAAGTGTAATGTCTCTTTATTATTATTTAACATTATTAATTTTTTAAAGACAAGCATTATTACTACAATACTATTTTAACTGCAAACTACATGGAATGAAAAAACTACAATGATGGTTCATCATTGAATAAAAAATGTTCTGAATTCTGTATAAACAAAAATATAATTTACTTCACATATTCTTTAAGTAAAACATTATTACCAATAAAGAAAATTCATATTAATTAAACTACAGAACTCTGCATTTCTATTGATCATACGATTGGTATTATGTTAGAGCCATGCCAGGTGTAATTATTTATATATATATATATATAAATATATGTTTGTGTGTGCTATTTCATCATCTTTCGAAATAAATATACCTTTATATTTTACTTCAAATAAAGTACAGAAAGACATCAAATAGCTCATCAACTGTACATATATGTATATCTCTATTGACAGAGAAAAAAAGTACGCGTTACCCTCAAAATGAAAAATTGAAAAATTATTTTAGTGGCATTTCGAAGAGATAATAGTAATACTGATATTAAAAAGGTCATCGCAGTTGGAATAGACGTACTCAACTACTGAATAACTTCCTTAGAAAATATAGAATCAAACTATTGAGCTTCAAAATGACAGAAGTTATAACCACAACCCAATTGAAGGAACTTCAAAAGGCTATCAGAGACCAGTTTATAACACTTTATAAGAATAATACTGATGCATTACGAGCCATCTCATCGAGGACTAAAATTCAGGACTCTACACCCTGTGCTGAACTAGTGAAGCTTTCACAACTTATCAAATCACATACAACTAAGATTGGTATTATATTGAATCCGGAAACTTTTACAGAGGAAAATTATAATGCTACATATAAAGAATTGAAATCATTTATTGATTATGTTTTCTTCTATTTCAGTTTATTGCCGTTATTTTATAAAGATGAAGAATACCCAGAATACATGTTGAAGAAAATTGATAATGCGACGTTAGAATTGCTTAATGGTATGGAGGTTTTATGCGATGAATTAGACAAAAAATTTGAACAGAATGACACTGATGAGGATAGATTATTATGTGTAGGAATGATTTGGAGTAGTTGCGACACTCTTGAAGATATTGGTAAGAAGGGTAAATTTGGTTTACTTGCAGATTCTATTAGAGAAAGTAGTGGTTTAGTTGATGACGTATTAAGTGAAGTGGACGAGTTTCTTGAAGAGCCTACATTGGGTAATGGGTTTATGTTAGATGATGGATTTGATTCGGATGAAGATGAAGAAGAAGAAACTCCAAAGATTATTGAAGATGATAAAGAAACATTGGAAAAACTTTCGAAGTTCTTAGAGACATGGAAAACCAAATTAAAAATGATTAAATTATTATTATCGTCATTTACTTCCACTATATCTTCTAGTAATTATAAATCTACGAATAAAAAGGGATCAATCCTTGATGATTTATATTCACAACATCAAAATATAACACAAAATATTGATGAACTGATAGGGGATGTATTTATGACAGAATCTACATTTGAATCCAGCGACTTTGAGGAACAAATTGAATTATTGAATAAAAGCCTGACATCAATTATTTCCGTCATGAAAAGATTAAATGATGAAGATGTTAAGAAATCGAAATGGATCAACGTCTGGGAAGCTAAATATTTTGAAAATTAAAATTTAAAAGTATTTATTTATTATTTCTGCATATCTTATATTATATATAAATATATCACCATTTATAACAACGTAACAAATTTTTTTAAAAAAAAAAAAAAGAAGAGAAAAAACGACTTAAAAGCACGTTTCCAACTTATAATCTTGGGATATCATGTTCTGGACCTAATGGAGTCAAACTTAAAGTGTTACGAAGTTTTCTTGAACGTGTATAAAATAGCTTAATATGTTCAAAATTTGTAGTTTCCCTAAAACCTGAACGATTCCAATATAGATTCTTTAACCACTTTGAGATAAATGGATAATCACTTCTTATCAATTTGTAATTACAAGTGAAATGATAACTGTAAACTGGATCGAAACGAATCATAGTAGTAAATAATCTAATATCTGCATCAGTGATATGGTCTACAAATAAGTAAAATCTTTTCAAAATTTCTTTCTCTGAATTATGTTCCTTTGATAATTTTTCATATCTTAATTTCAATTTATTTTCAACCTCATCAAGTGCTTTATATAATGTTATAGTCTCTTCTTCAAATAAGGATTGACTCTTAGCTAAACCAACTTTATAGACACCATAATTAATATTTGGACCCAACCATTGATTATAAGCGTCTAATTCTTTAGTTAATTCCTTTGGTGCTAAATCAACATTCTTTTCAGCATCTTGTGGATCAATGAATTCATTAAACGAAGAATTCAAAATTCTAATGATTTCACCACTATCATTATTAACTATAGTCTTAGTCTTTAAATCCCATAGAATTGGTACAGAAAATGATCCTTTATAATTTTTATTGCTTATCATATAAAGCTCTTTGACACATTTTACACCATAGTTTGGGTCGAAGGATCCATCAATAAATAATCTGGAAGAATCGTCAGGAAGATCACCGATTGGCCCTGAAGTATCATCTTTAAACCCTCTGACACCACCGTCGACTTTATAAGCATTGTCACCCATTTCTTTAGGGTCAGCTTGTAAAAACTTCCAACCTTCATCACCTAACATCCATTGAGTTACAGAGACACCAATGATATTATTTAGACCCTTTACGGCCCTTGCAATTAGAGCTCTACTAGCATATGGACAACCACCGCCAATATACAGCCAGTATCTACCCTTTTCTGGTTTATAGATAGGATGATCTGGAGAAATTGTGTCGTTAAATGATACGATATCTTTAGACATTGTTTTGTAGTTTAGTGGTTAATTAAATTGATAATTTTATTTTTGTTTTGTGTTTCTAGATTGTATTTTGGAAACAGCTAGAGAATAACAGATCCAAAGATTTTCTAAACAAATTTGATGTTTATATATGTATGTAAAAAAGATGTATCGTATTTATCTAATGATGAAAATAGTACTTATTAATCAGGATTGCAAGATTAAATTGGTTTTTCTGATAGTAATGAGATCTTTTTAAACGCCAGAGCTCATCTTGTAACAAAGAATATCCCTTTAAAGGTTTCACACTCTAGATGCGCTGTTTTTTTCTCTGCGCAGTTTCTCTTGCTTACTGAATATTTTTCACTTTTTTGTTTGCTTAGTCAGTGAAATGCATATTCCCGCAATATATATGCATTAAGTCCATCTCGTTCAAGATGATATGTTTTCTTCCAAGAAAAAAATTAGTCAGCGTATTACTTTTAATTTCTCATTATGTCATCACATCAGAATACCATTAATTGCAAAGAAGTTTCAATTTATGCATGCTAATTATGACAATTGTTTTTGAACAGATTACCACAGTTTTTATGGATAGTTTCTTCTGTTTTGGATACATATATATATCTTGGAAATTTGCGACATGCATATTTTTGTTAAACTTTTTGCAATAACCAAGTTCATGATTTTATTTAAAAGTATGATTACCAACCTACAAGAATATGTATAATATGTATTTGATTGTGTTATTAACCTCGTGTGACACTGTTTTATCATATATGTGACATGAGTGATATTGCAAAAATCTATCATACATCATTTTTGAAGGCATGATTTATATTCATACAAGACAAGCAAATTTCTTTAATCTATTAATACTTAGTATTTTTAAATATTCTTGGCACGTTACCAACACTCTTTCCATCTTAATATCTAATTTGTAATTAAAATTGTTTACTGTTAATTTTTTGCTGGCACCAAAAATCTCTCATCTAGTTCTGGCCCTTTACCCTTCTCCCCCAGTCAACCATTTGGCTGCGCGTCGCCGTAGCAGCCAAATTTCCTCGCTTTTTTTCTGCTGGTTAAATCTTCTTTTGGTGGAGATTTCTGTCTAACCAGCGGAAAATATCGAGGAAAATGCGCAGCCTTTCGTTCTAATATTTTTTTAGTGCGGGCAATTGGGCTGCGCAGCGATGTGGAGCTTTTCTTTCATATGGTCGAGGTGTCAATAATTTAGATAAAGTAAGAGATGACAGTAAACAGGTTTATTAAATGAATTAGTTAATACATTGTTTTCGTTTCGAATTGTTTACATTTCAGGTTTGTTATGTAAACAGAAAACATTTTGGGGTTGGGAAGTTCTTTTTGTTTTTATTTACGTTTTTATAACAATACACTATGGTATGTGCAGTGATTTACCCATATGAGTATCATTTTAGAGTCAGTTTGTTCGACATAGCAAATAATTTAATTGCAAAGGACTCTATGTAATCCAACAAGAACTAGCATTATGGCTAAAACTGAATATATATATAAAGGAGCCATGGATATCGAAGGAACAGTTGATGTTGTTAATTGAACTTTCTCTTTCTGCTAAATTACTTTATTTTATTTTTAATTTCTTATCTAATAACTTAATAACAACAACAAACATATTCGTTCGATTATTCTATTAATTATTACATTCATTTATTTCAAAACAAATTGTTTTAAAATAATAATAATATAGCCCAATCCATTCATTCTTGAGGCTTATTTACTCCAACTAATTGTCTTTCACTTCCATATTTTATTACATTCGTTTTTTTCTCAGATTAACTACATCACATAACATACATTTCAATTAATTCTAAGTATATATTTTTAAAAAACACAATGCTACAAACACAATTCCTTATAATTACAACAATTATATTACTTCGCTCACTAGTATACGCATTCGATAATGATGCTCAAAATAATGTTGCTGTCTACTGGGGTCAAAATTCTCAAGGTTCCCAAGAAAGTTTGGCCACTTACTGTCAATCTTCGGACGCTGATATTTTCTTACTATCCTTTGCTGATGCCTTCCCAACCATTACACTAAATTTTGCTAATGCTTGTTCTGAAACTTTCTCTGATGACTCCAGCCTACTACATTGTTCTCAAATTGCTGCTGATATTACTACCTGTCAATCCCTGGGTAAGAAGGTTCTATTATCCCTAGGTGGTGCCAGTGGTGCTTACGGTTTTACCGATGATGCTGAAGCTGAAACTTTTGCTCAAACTTTGTGGGATACTTTTGGTGAGGGTACTGGTGTCACTGATCGTCCATTTGATTCCGCAATCGTCGATGGGTTTGATTTCGATATTGAAAATAATAATAACGTCGGTTATGCTGCTTTAGTCACCAAATTAAGAACTTTATTTGCTACTAGTTCTAAACAATACTATATCTCTGCTGCTCCACAATGTCCATACCCAGATGCTTCCGTAGGTGATTTATTAGCTAACGCTGATGTTGATTTCGCATTCATTCAATTCTATAACAACTATTGTAACGTTGAAGCTACTTTCAATTGGGATACTTGGGTCAACTACGCTGAAAATATTTCTCCAAACAGTAACATTAAATTATACTTAGGTTTACCAGGTTCTGCTACCGCCGCAGGTTCAGGTTATATCTCTGATGTCTCTGTATTAAAGAGTACCGTTGAACAAATCTCTACTTTCAGTAACTTTGGTGGTATTTCACTGTGGGATGCTTCTCAAGCCTTCAACAATAACATTGATGGTGAAACTTATATCCATGCTGTTAAGTCCATTTTAGATGATAACGCTTCTTCTACTTCTTCTGCTTCTACTTCCTCTGCTTCTTCTGCTTCTAGAACTACCACTACTTTACAACCAGCCACTACCACTTCTACTACCTCTGAAGATAACACTGTCACCACCATTACTTCTGAAGATATTCCAGTTGACACTTCCAGCGTTGTTATGACTTCTATTAGTTACATTCCAACTACCACTACATCTAGTATTATTATTCAAGAAACAACTACATCTGAAAATGCTGATGATGCTATTACAACTACAGCTACTGAAGGTAAGAATGTTGATAGCCCATCCGCTAGAAGTCGTTCTCAAGATGAATCTACTGTAGCAGATGTCGCCGCTACTACCGTTACTAGTACACCTGCTGCTGTTGCTACCACTGCTACTACTATGGCTACTACCATGGCTACTGTTGCCGCCACCTCCACTACTCAAGTTGCTACTTCTACTACCACTACAGCATCTACATCTACAGATTCTGCAGCTCATACCATTGCAAAGAATCTAAACGCTCAATATGCTGCAGGTCAATATAATGGTCAGTCTACCTGTACAGATGGTGAACTTGCATGTTCTGCAGATGGTTCCTTTGCCATGTGTAACTTTGGTTCATGGGTCTCCATTCCATGTGCCGCAGGTACTACATGTTACGCTTATGATTATGATAACACAGTATTAACTCAATGTGGTTTCACAGATCAAAAGGTACAGTTCATGTAAATTCTAAACTAAGACTTCGCAAATTTACAAACTTGACATTTCAAACATTCTTTTTTAACGATAATTCGGGTACTTTTTTCTTACCATTCATTCATCATATATGTTTTTTTAATAACGTTCATTCATAAAGACTATCATATAAATCATTAATATAAACATTTACATAACTTTAAATAATTACAAAAAATAATAATAATCACAAATAATTAATTACAGATATATATATATCAATTTTTGTTTATTTATAAAATCAGTAAAAATTACTGTTATTTCAATTATAATTGTAAATAATATGCATATACACGAGATCTAATCTCAATAGTTTCATCATCTTCTTCAAACATTGGTTTCCAATTAACCATTTCTATCTTTGTTACCTTAAAATTGTAATCATCCTTTGCTGTATCAAAAAATTTTAAATCATCACCTAATAATTTTGGTCTATGTGGAGAGAATACAACCAAAGCTCTACCATCTTCTTTCAAAAGATCCCTTGTTGTCTTTAATAATTTATGATGTTCAGTATGATTAAACACTAAATCACTTAATATAATAAAATCAAATTTTTCATTATTATTTAATTTTAAGATTTCATTATAACTATTCCCCCAAATATAACCTTGCACATTAACATTATCTAAACCATTGCAATTATGTTCAATATTGGAAATTAAATCAGCGTCAGGATAATCTGTAGAGACAACATTCTTAGCACCAACTAAACCTGCTACAATTGATGGTAGTGCACTTGCGGCACCTAATTCTAATACACTCTTACCGACGATTTGTTCGGGATGTTTGTCTATATGTTGGGCTGTGTATTTACCGGCATTCCATAATAGATGACCCCATAGTGGTGAATTACCAACTAATTTCAATTCAATATCTTTCTTTTGAGATTTTGATTCTGGAGCTATGTAGTCTCTAGTATATGTTACAAAATGTTCTTTTGGAGCTGGTGGGCGGAAATCCTCTGGTTCCTCGAACAATGCACCATTTAATGATTCAATATCAGACATATTCTTAAGTAGTTTGTTTGGGTGTGTTTTTTTCAGAAAACTATGTCAAACATAAACCGATGATAGACTGGTATTAGTTTATTACAACACGATATTAAAGTCTTGTTTGTCTTTCACATCTGTTTTACCAAGTACAATCTTCAACCTCACAGTTCAATTACTGAAAATTTTTATTATTTTCGTTGTTGTCATTTTTTTTTTCAGGAAGCGATGAGCATCACCATAAATATAAGAAAATTGTTATGTTAATTTGAAGTGATGGAGAAGAGGGACACTGCTAAGCAATTGGAAAGGGGAGGCTACATGTATACTTGAAAGGAGGTCACATGTGTAACTGTCAATGATACCTTGTAAAATTATATGTTACCTGGTAAGATACTTCGGAAGCACCGTAGAACAACCATCGACAAATTCTTAAAAACAGCGTACTTTAACTTCAGAACATTTTTCCACTAAAGTTTGTTATATATATATATATATTACAGTTTTCTACATAATCCCTCGGAAATGTACAACTAGTTAAATTGTGTGGCCAACCTTTAAAGATGCAGATAGTTCTTTCTATTTATATGTTATTTCCTTCCACTTAAGTCGGAATTCGTTTGTCTAACTCCGAAAATTCGCGGAGACAAAAAATGGCAGCGGCGGCGGCTATACAGTAAAGGATATCTCCAATTTTTATAAATATCTTTATATAAAGACAGGAATATAAATTGAGAGAAATGGAGAGCTTTACCATTGAGCAACGTCGAATGAACTATTTCAGTCCTTTTTAAGTTCTGTTAAAAACTAAATATCTGTGACAAAATGAAGACCAGTCAGCAAAAGATTAGCTATGAAGTAGAACCACCCTTTTTCATCATACGATTTGAGTCTCCGGAAACGTTAAATGCGATGACTTATGATGACTATATTTATGTGACTACTTTATTAGAGTTATCAAGTGATAACCCGGATTGTTATTTCACTGTGTTAGAAAGTTCAGGTAGATTTTTTTCAAGTGGTGCTGATTTTAACTCTATCCCACCTAATATCATTGATAAAAATGGTATAAATCCAAATTTAGATCCTAAAGTAATACAAAAATGGCTAGAAAATTTCTTATGTAAGAACCAATATATTACTCAATCATTTATTAGGCATGATAAGATATTGGTCGCTTGTTTGAATGGACCAGCTATTGGGTTGAGTGCTGCAATTGTATTATTGTGTGATTTAGTTTATGCAATGAATATTGAAGAAACCTATCTCCAATTTCCATTTAGTACTCTAGGTTTATCTAATGAGGGTTCGGTATCATGGACTTTACCTAATAAATTAGGTAGAAATAAAAGTTTTGAAAAATTATTATTTGCACAAAAAGTTCATGGGTATGAGATTCAAGGATCAGTTTTATTAGAATCACATATCAATTATCATCAGCTAGAGATCGATTATAATAATGATAAGGAAAAAATTGTTGAAACTTTTAATAAATTGATGATTCAAGAACTTAAACAAAAATCTAAAAATATTTTTTTACCTACTGTACTTAAAATGAAAGCGTTATTGAAGGATGAATCTCTAGTTTCGCAACTAGAATTAATTAATACAAAGGAAGTTAATAGTGGTTTAAAATTTTGGGTAAATGGAATACCACAAGGTAGATTTCAAAAGTTGAAAAATATGAAGAAAGCTGCTCGAAAGAATAAGAATAAATTATAATATTAGTTGTAAGTATGAACAGTTTTTCTAAATATATATATATATATATTTATATATTTTCGGTGTTCTCATCGATATCTTCTGGGTCTATAGTCTTTAATACTACTTCTTTCAACTCATGGTCGGTCACTTCGTTATCTTTGTTAGATTTTTTATTGGAAACATTGACACCTGTTAAGATGAGAAATACTAATATAGCAATCGCAACCAACCCACTTCTAGTTGTGTGCCATCTTAAGTTTTCGATCTCCAATTTTATCCCAGCTAAGATATTTATAGATATCTTATTACTACAGTCTCTTAAACTCATGTTTATTCTTCTATATAATAATGTATTATCCACTTTTTGATTATTAAAATCAAGTTTTCTATCCTTCTCCAATATATCTATTACTTCTTCGTTTAAATCATCTAAATCAGAGTTCAAATCTCTCTTTAATCTAGTTATTTGTAAATGATGTAAATTGAATTGAGAATCTCTAGAATTCCCAATTATAAATTTTATTTCACTTTGTAATGAATTAAATAAATGTAATTGTTTATCAATTTCAAAATCTCTTAAATATTTATCATTATAATTCAAATAAAATTCATCATTTAAAATATTCATCATAACTTTCATTATCGCTTGTGATTGTATATCTGAAAATCCATTGTCTAACAACTGAGTATTTATATCCATTGTATCAACTTCATTTTCCGCCATGGTAGGTTTATGAGTATTCGAATTAGTATCTGCAATTAATTGTTCAGATAATGTTTTTATTAAATCTGGAGGTTTTTCAGTATTCTCTACATTATTTGTAGTGATATCCTCACTAGGAGGATTTGGTTTCTTAATGTTAATTGTACTATTGATTGATTTAGGATGTTTCAATAACATCGATTTTTCTTGTACTACACCTGTATTGTCAGTTCCAGTGTGGAAAGTTCGTATATATCCTTCAGTCCTTGTATGGATTTTACGTGGAGGTAATGGAATAGTATATCGGGTAAATTTACGAGCATTTCTAGCAGTGAAGAAATTCCTAGAAATTCCTGATATTATCCTGTTTAAGATCATCGCATTGTGAATAATATGATACGATATATATGTATTTGTACTTGAAAGGTAACAATAGCGACTTGTCAATCTATGCTTCTTTTGTGAATTTGTTTGCCTCTTTCTTTATCTTGTGATTCCTTCCCAATTGCTGTAAACCCTTATAAGTGAGCCGAAGTACTCATATCTAAATTGTTTCAGTAAAATAGTGCCAATGTTTAAATAAGCATCACAATGTGTGACTAAAAAGATGATCTTCTCTCAATCAAAAAATTGTTATGAACGCCAAAAAAAAAAGGTGGTGTAAACAGGGCTACAATACCGAGAAAATAAAGAAAAGGGTGGGAGAAGTGTATAAAAAAATAAGCGATAAAAATATTAAAGGGGAAAGACTTTACACGTAGCATAACGGTAATTGTTTCAATATAATAACAAAATATTATAAGAAGATGTATTCGCTTATACGTAGATCGCTAACTTCCAATGCAATCCTAAGAATTAAGAGAAATCATCTTCCCCCAAGACCGAAGTTCACTGCACAAATGGAAAATGATTGTACTGAAGTATTCATTCATGGTGGTAGTGGTGCTGGGGGCCAAAAGATAAATAAAACGAATTCTAAAGTACAATTAAAGCATATTCCGACTGGTATTGTGGTAACAAGTCAAATAACTAGATCTAGAGATCAAAACAGGAAGGATGCAAGAGAAAGAATGGCATATGAATTGGCAAAATTATCTATATCTAATGGATCACAAGAGACACCAAGAGACGTAGCATTAAGACAATTAAAACAACAAAATAAAAAGGCTAAACTAAAAAAAAGTTTAAAAAAATACGAAGTACACAAAGAAGAAAAGGAAAGGTTCAAAGAATTGCAACGTTTGGAAGATGAATCGATTCTAGAAAAAATATTAGGAGATTAGATCAAAAAAATACTCCGATACGGGGAGTCGAACCCCGGTCTCCACGGTGAAAGCGTGATGTGATAGCCGTTACACTATATCGGAAGCTATTTGTTAGAAGTTTATTTTCCCTGAAGCAGGCAGTCCTTTTCAATATTTTTTTTTCGAAAAACAAATAATCGAACAATAGCAGTTTACTGGCTCTGTTGGTTGACCCTTTTAGGCTTAGCCGCACCATTGTGATGTCTTATATCATCGTGTACGTTTATCAACAAATAACAACGCGGCAATCGATAATTACAGGATAAACCAGATATAAGAGCAACAGATTCTCAATATCATTATATCCTTTTATATATAACATATAGAGAGATAGCTGTATCATATGCATCAAATATATAACGAATAATAATACACATATTATTAATAACTTATCAAGCAGTAACGGACAAGAGAACAAACATATTTCCGTAGTTACACAGCCATTATTAATACTTATTTCCTTTATTTCTAGTCAAACAATGCATGGCTGAAATTCACATTATTGGAACAAATTTTATACTTAAGTTTGAAATTGAAAAAGTATAATTAGTATTCAAGTTAGCAATATTGGATATTACTGGAACGTAATTGGCTAAGAGAGAATACCGAAGGTAGAACAAAATTATAGATATATGAATGTATAATTATTGTCAGTTGTTTTTATTGTATTATTTAGACAACACAGATTTGGAATTGAGCTGACGCTGACATATTGGTGTTGGCTTCTGATTGAGTAGTTATAATTAAATAATATTGATTTGAGGATTGATTACTTTGAAGATGATTGTAGTTATTAAGCAAGTTTGTTAGTTACTTTGATCTAAAATTTGTTAGTGTTTTTTTTTATTATTTAATTTATAGATCGATCAGAACCAAACTCAGATTGTGAGTTCAGATTTTTTCATTTATATATGTTTTTATTTATTTCTAATTGCACCCAGCTTACTAAGTGATAATCGAAAGGGGGGTCAATTCTAGTTTACTTCTTATTTTACTTGTGTGTTAATTCAATTAATAGTTTTTACGTAATATTTTGGTAAAAAACTTCGTATTGCAGTATTGTACATTGAACAGTGGTAGATTATTCTAGATATTACTAATCCTGGAAATTTAAGTCAAAATAGTAGAGTAAAATATAACTATTGAATATTTTCATTGTCCATATGGCTAGTAACTGTTTAGAGATATTAAAAACCTTTTATTACACTTGAGAAAGACTTAAATCGTCCACATCTTAAATCTGATTATTAAATACATACAAGAGGTGAGAACATCGGTCAATATCTGGATCATATATTGTTCTCTTCATATACTAAATGGTAATTTGGTCGTTAATATACTCTTCTCATTTAATCGAGTGGGCATGCTAGTTATGTCCCATTTTTCCTTTGCCATTATAACATAGACGCAATATTCTCCAATGCTAGCACTTTGCATTATAATTGCCCTCCTAATAATTTCTAACAGTAATCAAGAATTTAATAGAACATTCTAGGATAATCTGAAGAGGTCCAGTATATTCTTATTGAAAGTGTTGCTCGGGAATACTCAACATGTTATAAAGTGCTATACAACCAGTAACATACTGTAACAAAATATACAATGTCGTATTAGTATAGTTACATGATATGCTGCTAAGCAAAACTTACAGTAATATATAAACTAGATATCTTTGAGAAGTATTCAGCTCTTGGTCTTACTTTTTGTAGCCCTGTATAACTTTTATATTATCTAGAATAAGTAAGTAAAATAGAGGACATTTTATAAATATACTTGCAAGGTTATCCCATAATATGGATCAAAGGATATACAATGAGAATATTAATCTTTTTAAATATGTAATGCAATATTATTTTTCTTACCTATTTCGTAAAGAACAAAGACATTTCAATCCATAATATTGTTTAAAAAAATATCGCCTCCTTCGATTATAGGAGAGCTGAACTGGGCTCTTCTGAGCTTACTATTGTATCCTAATAGAAATCAACCTACTGGAAAGTTGATAATTATTAACGTTGTCTTTGAACCAACAGTTAAGGAAACCTCAGGTGTTAATTTGACTTATTTCGTGACCCCTTATTAATAACGATTTGAAATCATGGTCTTCCCTCCTTTTCGACATGTTCACCAAAAATATTTGTATTATTGGATTTTAAATGCTACATAATTGTTAACTTAAATTTTCTTAGGAGTCGCTAGTGAATAAGTCACTGTACCTCCCAATTCTATGTACGATTGAAAAAAGTCACCGGAGATAATCAATGGATAATCTTTGAATTGTACGGTTAAAATAATATTCCCTCGAAGTGAAACAAGTCCTATTTACCTTTGTCACACTGTTCTAACAGACATCCTCCAAAGAGCAGTTTGGATCATACGGATGTAATTCATGATAACTTACTTAAGTTTGGATGGATTTCGTTGTTTTTTTCTTTTTATAATTATATCTTTCGTTTCAATTAAAGATCATTCCATCTCTATTGAACTATGTACATTTTTGACTTCGCTTAAAATTACCTTTTTTGGATTAACGCCATTATATTTTTACAATGCAATTACTGCAATAGACTCAGTTGTAGAAGGGTAAGCTATGACACATTATGTAATATCTATATATGATTATATATAGATATATAATAAAACATACTTTAGAGCCCAATTCATATAACCATTATTTATTGAAAATTTTGAAATAATGGTTATGATAAATTTTAGATATAAGGATACGAAGGTTGATGTAAAACGAATAGAATTATGCCTGTAAACGTGTCACATAAATGATAAAAGGTATCAATGGTGAAGAAATTTTAAAAAATAAACTGTAATCTTTTCATTCTTGATACGTAGTATTTTTAATTACAAAAAATTTGTTTGAAGTACATTGGTAGGTGCAAAACAAGACAACTATCAATCCCAATCAATAATACGAAGCGAATAATAGACGAGTACTGTTATTATCAAATGGTACTAATGGAGGTAATCCAAAACAAACCTCTTACAATATCATCAAGAAAACAATATTTGCAAAAAACTAGCCAGCCTCTTGTCAAGGAATGTACAAGATCCTTCTCATTCCAAATAAAAATGAGAATGTTGTGCATTCACCTCAGAAGGACGCGCAGCGACGTGAGAAACTGTCTAACGTTCAAATATTTTCAAGAAAATCGAAGGGTTCTTGTTATTACAATGATAGAAAACAAATTAAATAATTTAATAATACCATCTTCTTAGTTGCACACATCAAACTAATTTACGTCGTCTAATATTTTTAATATTTTTGTCATCCAAATAAATTATATAAAGCCATATAGTAAGGTAAGATCATGTATATATATATATACAAAGTAAGGGTAAGAACACTTGTTTATAAACATTGCGTGCCGTATATCTTCTCTACAATCTAAATATTGAGTAATTACTAGCAGTAGTCCACTAAGCACAATATAAAACAAAAATGGCATTGTTTCCCTTTCTCTCTACGTACTAATTTAGAGTAAGAAGCAGCCAAAAAAAAAAAATTCTTTGTTGATTATTTTTGTCTACCAGAGTTTCCCTTACTGAGCGGTTTTCGTTTTCCTTTTTTCGTCCATTTTTGGTTGCTTTGAAGTAATCAAGAAATTGGTTATTTAATTCGATTTTTTTGTTTTTGTTTTTTCAGTTGATGGCTGCATCTTTCTTTGTGATAATTCCGTACGCCAACTTACATATTCTTACATCTATTGTGCTCTGACAGGTACAGTATGTAATATTGAACCTTGTAATAAATAAAGTTACAATCATTTATATTTCAATACTATATTATTTTTCATTTGATCACATAGTTTTCTGATTGTTATTATCTTTCAAGACTTATATTTTTCACATTGTATTATTATTTATTATAGCTTATCGAGATATTTTACCAGATTATCCCTAGGTTTATAGCTACTTTCAGTTTCTGTTTTCGAGGTGGTGGTTACTATTACTACCTAGTACTACTCAAGTTTTATTAATATACACACAAATATAATCAGAACAGAATAATACAAGTGCTAAAATGGGTAGACCAAAGAAACAAGTTAGTGAACAAAATATAGAGAATTTTCAAAGAGATATTGAATTAGCTGGGAATAGAACAGATTTATTATTAAAGGACAAGAAAGGTAGATCTAAATCATGTCTATTATGTAGAAGAAGAAAACAACGTTGTGATCATAAATTACCAAGTTGTACAGCGTGTTTAAAAGCAAATGTTAAATGTATTCAACCTGTTAGATATATTGAGAATAATGGTATTCCAAATACTATTTTACAAGTTGATTTCACTTCAAGTACAGGAACTTCAGAAGCATCATCTAATTCTCCAACACCTGATATTAGTAAATCTATAATAGGTAATCATGATGACAATAGCAGTATTGCTACATCCATATCTGCATCAAATATTGGTAACATATCATTTGGTTTGAGAAAAGGTAGTATTTCAAAGAAGAAAGATAAAAAGAAAACTACAGATAATAATAGCAATAAAAATAGTGACCAATATACTAATTTTCTCGAGAAGAAATTAAAATATCTTGAAAAATTGATTGATTTACCAATTGGTGGTGTTGTATTTAAGAAAAAATTGAAAAATTATAAAAAAATATCTCATCTTTTAGGTAATATAGAAGATTTTAGAGGTGATGAAATGACAATAAATAGAATTAATAATAATATTTTACCTTGGCAACCATCTCCAAATCATTCGAATAGTAATAATAGTGATGGTCATAGTGATAGTAATAGATTATATGGTCAATTGAATAGTGTTAATACGGAGTTTCAAAAACAAAATAGTGGTATCAAGATAGAAGGAAGTTCTTTGCCAGCATTGACTTCAGATTCATTGGATTCAATTGATTTTTCCAAATGCATATTTGCGAAATATTTAAAAGATCATTTTAATTATGATCCGGTATTTGAATTTAATGAGAATTTATCAAGATCATTTTTAGAAATTTTTTTCACAAGGTTACAATTTAAATATCCATTATTAGATGAACAAGAAATTTACAGTTTTCATAATGATTATACTAAGAATAACATTTACTCTTGTTCTGCTAACGATTTCCATTTTTGTACAGGTAGAATGTGGTTAATCTTTAGTATTAGTGCATATATGCATATGACTACAGGTAAATATGATGGTTTATCACCTATTAGATATTTTTCTACCGCCGTAAGACATATCACTAAATGTGGTGATAATTTAAATGATGTTCAAAAAGTTGAATTGTTAACCCTATTAGTCTTATATTTATTAAGAACAGATAGAGATTCAATGATTCTTTATGAGATTATGAAAGATATTATGGCCATTGTGAAAGGCAGATTACATTTAAATAAATGGACACAACAGGATTCTTTTGCTAATAAGAAATTACGTTTGTTTTGGTGTGTTTATCTATTAGAGAGAATGATATGTGTTGCCGTTGGGAAACCATTCACTATACATGAATCTGAAATTGATGTTCCGCTTTTCAATGAGGATTCATATAATACAAATAAAAATTCAAAGACTTCAGGAATACATTTTATTAATCAATCTGTAACTTTAAGAAGAATTGAGTCAAATTTCGTTGAAAAATTAAACATTATTCCAACAAATAAACAGAATACACCAACTAAAAAAAACCAATTACCTACTGTCAAATATTTCTTTAACGAACTAGAAATATGGCGATCTAAGTGTTCCACAACAGATATTCGTAATTTTGAGAATGAAACTTTGAAATTGTACTATTATCGTGCCGTAAGGTTATTGATTCAACCATATCTAGAGTTTTTAACTCCGGAAGAACATTTATTTAGGGAATGTCAAGCTGCTGCTGGTCAGATCTGCCAATTGTACAAAATTTTCCATCAAAAAACTGTGAATGGTCATTCCACTCCTGCCGTTCATACAGTGTTTGGTGCTGGTGTTTCATTAATTTATTGCATGTGGTTGGAGAGGAACTTTCATGATGAAAGAAGAAAAAAATTGGGTGATTTATCCAAACATACAAGACCATTAGTAGGTCCTAATTTGTTTTCCACGATGGATGATTTAAGAGCCTGTTCTGTTTGCCTTTATGTTATGACAGAAAGGTCGAAATTTGCTAGAGTATTCAGAGATACTTTTGATCAATTGATGAATGCAACAGTAGGTAATTTGATAGAAAGATGTGGTCCAGATTCATCTGAATTAATATATTTGACTGATCGTTCGACAAAGGATGGTCCTGTTGTTTTAAACGAAGACATTGTAACCATTGGCAATTCTTCTAAAACTTTGAATGTATCACTTGAATTACATGACGCTCAACATAATATATCTAATAATAGTGGTATGCCACCTGCAGTAGCTCGTACATTTGGGAAATATCAAGCAGACGAACATGTCGGGTTTGTTGAAAATTCACAAGTTGATTTAGAAGAACAGAAGAAACTAAGACAAAGACAAGGGCTACTAGAACAAGTGGCGGTTCCAAAAAGTTTGGCTCATTTATTAATTAATGCTGCTGGGAGTACTAGTATTAATAACAATACTACTGTGGAGGCACAATTAGAACCAAATGCCGTGCTAAAAATAAGATCGAAGGATGTAGGAAGACCTGGCGAACCACGTGCAGACGATGATGATAGTAAATATATTGTTCAAAAACCAGCGTATCCAAATGAATTTGATTGGAAAAATTTCCAACAACAGGCCTTCCTTCAACAACAACTAGCCCAACAGAATTTACAAGCATACCTATCATCTCTGAATTATTCAAAGAGCTTTGGAAATGTAGATACAACTGGTTCAGTGGGGACTATTTTAAAACCGGAATTGGGGCAGTTTAATAGAGGTCTTTTACCAGCCCATTCTGCATCTTCTTCTGCAATATCAATCCTTCCGGGTAGTAATATTATCTCCCCAGTACTAAGTGAAATTGTTGCTGCAGAAAATACATCAGCTCCTGGTTCTAAATATGTGACAAGAACTTCTTCTCCGACAGCCCCAGTCTTTAATTACGTTGCACCTGGACAGAATGCATTTAATTCTGTTGCTGGTAATACCGACAATAATGGAAATTTAATACCAAATGCTGAGATTCCAATCATAACTCATGACGGTAGTCTCAATAATATGGCTGCTACTTACATTCAATCTTCAAATAAACCTAATTCCGGAAGCATTCTCTTTGATAATGGTACACATGAAATGATTAATCATATTTCGAATTGGACAAGTAATGCTGTAGGTGATTTGGTGAATGTATTTCCGTCTGGACGAAAAGAACAACAACCTAACTCTAGTGGAACTGGTGGTAGCCAAAGCAGCACAAATCTTGTCCAAAATTCTGTTGAAACCAGTAAATTTGGATTTTCTAACGGCATAGGAGGATACGAAACTCCAAGGAAGCTAAATAATCTAGATCTTAACCGACAAATCAGACCCATTGGGTCAACTGCATACCCTGATTCTTCAGTACAAAATATACCACCGCGTTCAGTAGGAACAATGAGAAATATTGCACCATCTAACCAAGCTGAAGAGTTTTGGACAATTAATGATGACTACGGTTTCTTAACATGACGTGTTTTTATTTTTATGTATTTATTGGATCTTTTTTTTTTTCGAGATGCTATCTCGAATATGTAAACATAGCTGCAATTTTATATATATTATAGACATTAAATAAGTTAAAATTATTCACTAGTTACTAATTTGGAAAGACAGCCAAAACAATTTAAAAGAATAAGGTCTTCTGAAATTTCTTAATATAGCATCCCGTCAGAAACTAGGTATATTTTATACTGTTAGTTAAATTTTCTTGGACTCGCTTCATTCGATTAAGCTTCATAAAAAATGAGTATTTAGTTTTCCTTTACTTAAACTAATACAACTTGAAAAATTCTTATAAAAGGAGTTTGTAAGACGGCAATTGTAATAATAAATAGTGGACAAAATAACTCTAACGTATATATAATACTATTAAGCATGTCTTCCCAGTTATCAAACACATCCTTTAAGTTCATTGCACTGGGTGCCGGTAATGAGGTTGGTCGTTCGTGCCATATTCTCAGTTACAAAGGGAAGACCATTATGTTAGATGCAGGTGTTCATCCAGCCTATCAAGGAATGGCTTCTCTTCCCTTTTATGATGATTATGACCTATCAACTGTTGATATTTTGCTAATATCCCATTTCCATTTGGATCATGCTGCATCATTACCTTATGTTATGCAAAGGACAAATTTTAAAGGTAGAGTGTTTATGACCCATCCCACAAAAGCAATATATAGGTGGCTACTAAGGGATTTTGTACGTGTCACAAGTATTGGGGAAAATAGTATACTTGATAAAGACGATAATCTGTATACAGATGAAGATCTAGTAGAGTCCTTTGATAAAATCGAAACGATTGATTTTCATTCAACAGTGGATGTCAACGGTATAAAGTTTACTGCTTTCCATGCAGGTCATGTTTTAGGAGCAGCAATGTTTCAAATTGAAATTGCAGGTTTAAAAGTATTATTTACGGGTGATTATTCGAGAGAATTAGATAGACATTTAAATTCGGCAGAGGTACCTCCATTACCTTCAGATGTGCTAATTGTTGAATCTACGTTTGGTACAGCAACTCATGAACCTAGACTCAATAGAGAAAAGAAATTGACTCAAATAATACATTCTACGGTTGCCAAAGGTGGTAGGGTACTAATGCCAGTATTTGCGCTTGGAAGAGCTCAAGAATTGATGTTAATCTTAGAGGAATATTGGACTCAACATGCGGAAGAACTTGCCGGCAATCAAGTCCCTATTTACTATGCTTCAGATTTGGCCAGAAAATGTATGAATGTATTTCAAACTTACGTTAACATGATGAACGATGACATTAGAAAGAAGTTTAGAGATTCACAGACCAATCCATTTATATTTAAACATATCTCATATCTGAAAAACTTAGATGAATTTCAAGATTTTGGACCAAGTGTTATGCTAGCATCGCCTGGTATGTTACAGAGCGGTATATCGCGAGATTTATTAGAGAAATGGTGTCCAGAAGAGAAGAACCTTGTTTTAATTACTGGTTATTCTGTTGAAGGTACTATGGCAAAATATATTATGTTGGAACCTGATACTATCCCATCCGTTAATAACCCAGATATTACAATACCCAGACGTTGTCAAGTTGATGAGATATCTTTTGCTGCGCATGTTGACTTCCAAGAGAATCTTGAATTCATTGAAAAAATCAATGCTACAAACATCATTCTTGTTCATGGTGAATCAAATCCAATGGGTCGTTTAAAATCTGCCTTATTATCTAATTTTGCTTCATTAAAGGGTACACCAGAAGAAGTTCACGTTTACAATCCAAGAAATAGTGTAGACGTTGTCCTAGAATACAAGGGTGTAAAGGTTGCTAAGGCACTTGGAAATATAGTTGACGAGATACAAAGAGAAGGTGTCGACAATCTGATTCCAGAAGAACCTTTATCTGAAAACATCAAACCAGAGAGTACTGAAGGCAAAGTAGACGCGACGACGACTCAAAATAAACAAGATGATATTGTGGTGTCTGGGATACTTGTATCTGACGAAAAGAACTTTGACTTAAACCTTGTTTCATTGACAGATTTGAGAGAACATCATACAGAACTGTCGAGTACAATTTTAAAAGAGAGACAGATGATATCTGTAAATTGTAAACCAGAGTTAATTTATTGGCATATATGCCAAATGTTTGGCGATGTAGCTGTCCTGGAGGATACTGAAAATGTGACGATACAAGTAAAGAAAGAGTCTAAAGAAGCTCCAAAGGAAGCCTCAGAGAACAGTATACAAAGTCTTACGTTACAGGTAATGGGGGGTATTAAAATATTTATTAGAGATGGCGTTGCTACAGTAGAATGGACACAAGATTTGATAAGTGATACAGTTGCAGATTCCATTATTGCGATTCTAATGAGTGTTGATTCTGCTCCAGCAAGTGTAAAAATGAGCAGTAAGACATGTTCCCATGATCATGAGAACAGTGAATATTTAGAAGAATTGGAATCAGAAAAAAATGAAGCTTGGAAAGTAAAGCAAGTTGTGGAACTCTTTCGGGAGCATTTCGGTGAATCCTTCGAACTTGCGATGGACGATAAGGAAATTATTAAGGGCAAAATTACGATGGGTAAAAATAATGCAGAGATTAACTTTTCTGAGATGAAGATTGGGGAATGTAATTCCAATCCGTTGAAAGGTAGAGTTGAGAGTATATTAAATATAGGTGCAGACTTAGTTGCTACTCTCTGTTGATGATTGTAAACCCTCTCCATTAAAGTTAAGGGGTCAAGATAAGATCAAATATTTAGTAATATGTATTTAAATAGACTATAATATAATGTAAATATTTGGACAATCGATAGTATTAAATAATTTAAAATAAGTTCTCTGCTAAGGTATATAGTTTACAGTAATATAATTAATATTGGTCAAAATTTGTATCGTTTTATACGTCGTTGCGGTCTACCCCCGTAGCGGAAAAAAAATAAAACCAAAAAAATTTCCAAAGCTCATCTCATCTCATCTCTTTTAGAGCTCCATTAGATGAGATAAATAGAAAAGGTATCAATTTATAAAAACTTTGTCAAGAAGTCTTTAGTTCTTTGATAACAAATTAAAGAAGAAACTGTAAATTATATAAATGAGTAATAGCAAGGGCGGTTTTGCTCCTGAGGCATACATTGACGAATCTACGTCGTTTGATTCATTCCATTTAGATCCAAGATTACTACAAGCTGTTAAGAACTCTGGCTTCAAAAATCCAACTTTGATCCAGTCACATGCAATTCCACTTGCTCTTGAGAAGAAGAGAGATATTATTGCTAAAGCATCTACCGGTTCTGGTAAAACTTTGGCATATTTAATCCCTGTTATACAGACTATTTTAGATTATAAGACTTCAAAAGGTTCCGACTCGAAGGAGAATGAAACACTAGGTATTATCATGGTTCCTACTCGTGATTTGGCTCAACAAGTCTCTTCAGTATTAGAGAAAATGGTCCTATATTGTTCGAGAGATATTAACTATTTGAATATCTCCTCAGATATGTCAAATTCTGTATTAAGTACATTGCTTGTTCAACATCCGGAAATTATTGTTGCAACTCCAGGTAGGTTAAAGGATCTTTTGGAAACTAAGATTGAAGCTGTTTCATTAGAAAATTTGAAATTTTTAGTAATTGATGAAGTGGATTTGGTCCTTACTTTTGGTTATCAAGATGACTTGAAAAAAATTGCAGAATACTTACCTTTGAAGAAAAATCTACAAACCTTTTTGATGAGTGCAACATTAAATGATGATATTCAAGAATTGAAGGAAAAATATTGTCGTGCACCTGCTATTTTGAAGTTCCATGATGATGAAATTAACAAAGAGCAAACTAAATTAGTACAATATTATGTCAAGACCAATGAATTCGATAAGTTCCTTTTATGTTACGTTATCTTTAAATTGGGTTTAATAAAAGGTAAATCCATTATCTTTGTAAACAACATTGATAGAGGATACCGTTTGAAACTTGTATTAGAACAATTTGGTATAAAATCTTGTATTTTAAACAGTGAGTTACCTTCGAACTCCAGACAACATATTGTAGAACAATTTAACAAAAATATTTACAATCTATTGATTGCTACAGATGATACAGAATATATCAAAGAAGAAGACCAGGAACTTGTTGAAACTACTAAGCCAAAGGAAGAAGAAGCAGAAGAAACGAAGACAGACGCAAACGAATCCAAAACAAAGAAGAATGCTGCTAAGAACGATAAGGAATATGGTGTTTCTCGTGGTGTTGATTTCAAGAATGTTGCATGTGTACTAAACTTTGATTTACCTACTACCGCAAAATCATATGTTCATAGAATTGGTAGAACTGCTCGTGCTGGTAGATCAGGTACTGCTATTTCGTTTGTTGTACCATTGAAGGATTTTGGTAAGCACAAACCATCAATGTGTCCAACAGCCAAGAGAGATGAAAAAATATTTACACGTATTGTAAGACAACAACAAAAGTTAGATTTGGAGATTTTACCATATGCTTTTGATCCAAAACAAATAGAAGGTTTCCGTTACAGAATGGAAGATGGTTTCCGTGCTGTAACACAAGTTGCTGTTCGTGAAGCTAGAATTAAAGAGTTGAAACAAGAATTATTAACAAGTGAAAAATTGAAGAGACATTTTGAAGAAAATCCAAAAGAATTGGAGAGTTTGAGACATGACAAAGAGTTACATCCTGCAAGAATTCAACAACATTTGAAGAGAGTTCCAGACTATTTATTACCAGAAGGTGCACGTAAAAATGGGAAGAAAAATATTGGTTTTGTTCCATTCCGTAATCCAAAGAAAGGAGGACGTAATAATAAGAAAGGAAAGGTCGGTAAGCGTAGAACAGGGAAGTCTGACCCATTAAAGAACTTTAAATAAGGGTCATGTCGTTCAGAGTAAAATTCTTTTTACTTTTATTGTAAATTAGTTATAATTAATGCCAATAATTATGGTAGAAATCATTAATTGCATATACACAAGTATAAACATACATATATATATTTATATGTATATAAGTTAGAGGTAATACTTAGCATATTTTTTAAATATTTTGATGTATAATTACACTCACAACCCAATTATTCATCATGAATAAACTGAACCATATTGCGCTTCAGTAAATGAAGACTGTCACGGATTGTAATGAGCAAAGTTGTAATTACTCCAATACCATTAGGGTTTATCATTTTGTTATTAAATGGTTTAATATGTTACAACGACCCAATTTATAATTTATCAGTGGTCTACAATGGTGCTTCCTATGTCTACCGTAGATTATCTCTATTCATTTTTCTTTCATAACAAATTGAATCCCTATTCAAGAGGTGGTTTTAAAACAACAATAACAGAATCACCTCTTAAGAATAGTTTACTTACGAATCTTTCTCGGTTAATGACACTTTTACCCTTCTTTTCTGTCCATAGTTCCTTAACATTTTCAAGTACCATATTACAATGTCTATCAAAGGCCTTCACACGTGCTATTATTTTATGATTGTTTCTTAATGATATTATTACTGGAGTCTTTGTTAACATAGAGTCATTAATAAGTGACATTGGGCCATGTTTGAATTCAAATTCTTCTAATTGGTCTAATTCATCTTTAGTAAGTTCTGATTTTGGACGGTCTATAATTTGTTCTCTGTTTTAAAATAATGAATTGTTTTAATTTTAACCATATCTGTTTGTTAAACTTAACTTGGACATGGTTATAGTTGTTCTAGTTGTTAGTAAAAAGCAAAGTTGGAAAAAAAAATAGTAAACTTAAGCTATAATATTTTAAAACAGCTGGAAATGAGTTATATACATACGACATATTCAATTTCTTGCTAGCTTGGCTTTTTGCAATTAGCTAATCACGTTGATGTTTGTTCTCGATTATTTTCCTAATTATATTTAAACCTTTTGTAAGTGGATAATTTTTCAAACATATTAAAAATTTATCTCATCCTCTATAATTGTCTGTTTATTTGATTTTTTTTTGCCTTCCTCTCCCGTTCTCTAAGCAAATAATGCGTGTGAGGTTCACTGACCCGAAGCAGAAAGATAAATCGAGAAGGTCATCCATCCATCAGCATCTACAGATCGAAAGAAAGGTAACGTTTAAGGAGAATTATTTAATTTGAATGCATTTGTTTTTTTATATTAAATAGTTTTTTGATATATAAATGAATAGTTATATAACGTGTTATAACGTATGCAGAAAATGAGGAGAGAGAGAAACTTTTCCTAAATTCTTATGCAAATAAGAAAGATAGACGAAGGAGGATGGATATATAAAACTTTGAGCGTAATGACGGATTTTATTCTAGTTTGAAGTTATCTTTGTCTGTATATGATATTGCATCACGAACAACATACTTCAAATAGACATAAGCAACAAAGAACCTTGGAAATTACATCGAAACATGCGCAACAACAATTACAACAACCACAACAACAATCGTTTCTTGGAGGTGGAGGTGGAGCTTGTTGAACGTAGATAGGTTGCACAGGTTGTTGGTAATACATTGGCTGTTGTGGTCCGTAATGTCTCATTTTTATTTTTTTGGTTTATTTGTATGACTTTCTTTGTAGTTAAATAACTGTACTAGTAGTGGTAAATGCTAAAAAACAGATGACTATTTGTTTGTTTGTTTGTTTATTTATTTTATTTTTAAGATCTAATTATTAATAGAGGTTAAATTTAAACAATACTAAATTAGTCCGAATAGGTCTCGTATATATATACTAAGTTACATCTTGAGACAACGATGAAATAAATAGAAAAATATTAATATTAGATCTCAGAAAAAGTTAACAGGGCCCACACTAATCATTTTGCAAATTAATCATTATTCTCGAATTTATTAATAGATCAAGTTATTGATTCCTCTCTACAAACAAGTTTAACCCAGTTTTTAGTTTAATGTGACTACTTTGCCTCCCATCGCGATATATGTATATTCAGCCAAGCCTCGATGAATCTCAATAAATTGGTTTGTATATTTTTTCACTTTTCCACTGCGGGTTTTCACTCTCGACTCTGCTCTATTTTTATATTTCCCGAAGTGGGCTCGGCTACACGGCTGATGAGGCCAAGACAAAAAGAAAAATTTTGGAAGAACTACAATTACAATATACAATAATAGGATAAACTAAGATGCATCAATTGATCAAGTTACTGCGATAGTTATGATGTTCACCTTGCAGTGATGCTTTTGATTCTTCTTATTAGACTTTTTGGGGCAAAAGTATTGTATTCGAGTCCTGGAGTAATAAAGCTATGTTTTTTTTTTGTTTTTTTTTCTTTTATTATTGTTTTCAGATATATACACCTACTTATATATATATATTAATATTACAAACTATTTTTTTTTTATTTCCTATGCATATCTGTGAGTATATCATTGATCGGAATATAAAAATATTTTCACTCTTGACTCTACGCCATTGACATCAGTATCATATACTACTTCTATATACATTTTGACCTTGATGCCTTAACTGGATGGTTTCATGTTTTTCAAGTGCATATAGAGCTTTATCCAAAGCAGGTTGTGAAAATCTATTAGAGTCAACAAATTCTCTTCTTAAAGTTTGATAAGATGTAGACCAACCAATAGGTAATCTTCTCTTCAATTCTTGTTCAATTTCACGAATTTCTGCTAGAATAGATCTTGAATTACCTGTTGGATCCATACCACCAATTGGATCCTGTGATGCAGCATCCATTGTAGAGGCTTGGAATAATCTAATGGCTTCTTCAACATGTCTTTCATGAGCCACGGGACTCAATTCTAATTTGGCTAGAGATTCAGTTATACGGATAATAGCTTCTAATTGACGAACAGTAATTGGAATAGATGATCTTTCAGTAGAATTCAATTCGTTGATTAATAGTTCTTTTCTAATGGTAACAAATTGAGATGATAAACGTTCGGCCGCTTGTACAGATAATCTTGGTGCACACTTTCTTCTACAATATGTAATATAACGTTTTAATTTATCTATACTAATTTCTTCCCCATTATTTTCCATTTCTTCTTGTTCTTGAGAGACACGTCCAGTATGGATATTAATGACATGATTAGCAATAGAAATATCACGTTCTTCATCATGTTCATCCTTAACGATGAAAATCATATCGAAACGAGACAAAATTGTGGTTTGAAAATCGATATTTTCACCAGGTGACTTCATATCATCATAACGACCATATATAGGATTTGCAGCTGCCAGAACACTAGTTCTCGAATTCAATACTGTTGTGATACCAGCTTTAGCAATAGAAATGGTTTGTTGTTCCATGGCTTCATGAATCGCAACACGATCTTCATCTCTCATCTTATCGAATTCATCAATACAAACAACACCACCATCTGCAAGAACCATAGCACCACCTTCCAAATAGAATTCTCTTGTGGTTGGATCTCTTTGAACACTCGCAGTTAAACCTGCAGCAGATGAACCTTTACCTGATGTATATACAGAGATTGGGGATACTTTCTCAACGAACTTTAATAATTGAGATTTAGCTGTACCTGGGTCACCTAATAATAAGACATTAATATCACCTCTTAATCTCATCCCATCAGGTAATAATTTCTTTGAACCACCCATTAATAAACAAACAATAGCTTTCTTAATATCTTCATTACCAAAAATGGATGGTGCAATAGATTTAGCAATTAACTCATAAATCTCAGGGTTTCTACTTAATTGTAAAAATTCTTCTTCTTCTTCTTCAGAAAACATTGATATAGAGTTAGAAAATCCGTTTGTATCAATATCTGTCTGTAGACCTAATACTTTAATGTATGGATTTCTAATAGATACACCACCTTCATTACCACTTCCGATACCATTCCCTTTAGCTGTATAAATAGAATATATACCAACCACCGTGACTCTAGCACCTGGAACAACTTTATTAGTCAAATATCTATCACACGATAATCTTAAATGACGTGGCATTTCCCCAACTGGAACCATCTCTGGAATTTCTTGTAATTTTAAAAATTGTTGATCAATAAATGTAGAGGCTTCATGAATAATCATATATGGGTCAGGACCACAATTTTTAGGTGGTGCTGAAGCATCCATTGAACTTACTTGTCCAGATTCGGTTTGTTGTTGAGAGAGGCATGAATGAGGCAATGAAACTTGTGTACCACTAATGGAATTGAAACTATTCACAGTAATTGAAGTAGTATGTCTACAATTTTTACACATAATACGCAAATAGGTAGCACGTGAAGTCAATACAGAAGCAGAGATAACAATACCAGACAAACGAACAATTTTCGAGACATGTTCAGAATCCAATTCTCTCATTGGGATTTGATTGGCCTTTGAGTTTAAAATCAATTGAAACGATGGTATTAATGCAGCAATATCTTCACCTGAGGGTTGATTACCAGTTGAATTTTCTTGTGATTTATTTAAGATTGTAATTCTCTTAGCCACTTGAGTGATTGCATTTTCGAACAATGGAATAATTTCCGATGGTTCATCAGATAATCTTTTAAATAAATCTTCATTATAACCAATTAAATGTTCCATATTTACACTTAATGAGTAATTTTTCACTAATAAAGCATTTCTTAATTGTTCTCTGTAGATAAATTGAGAATCAATTCTAAACTCCAGGATGAAATTTCTAAACGATTTGATAATCTCGGTGTTATCATCATCATTTGGAGCTACACCTTGTAGCACTGGTGCACTATAAATTTCTGGTCTATCAAATGACATTATTATCAAAGGATATGTATATTTATGTTTTTATGAATAGGAATGTATTTGATTAGTTATTCTATTCTAAAATGGTTAATATATAATACAAACAAACAAAAAACAGATCCAGATTAATAAACTTTGTATATTTTAACCTTTAGTTGAAAATGAATTAGAAATAATAAATAAAAATGCAAATTAATTAATATTTGTTGTAAATATGGATGGAGTTTAAAAATCGATCTCTTGTTGCCAGTGAAATTTTTCTTAATTTTTTTTTCGTGTTGTCGTGCATCTAACAGTTGATAATACCCGTTTGGGTAAATTAAAAGTTTTTTTTTCTCCTGCTCTTATGTATAAACGCGTCGGTGGCAAAAATAATTTATCACAGGGCAGATACGCATATTAATATACCTAATAAGGAAATGCGACAGATATATATATATTCAGGTTCACGCGTAAATGTGCATATAATAATGAAATGTAAATTAAAATGTCTATAATCTTGACATGAACAATTCAATAGTAAGGTAAACAAAACACTAAATATGGTTTAGATTATTAAATTAACTTTTTTTTACGTTGGGGTAAAATAATAAAGGAGAATCTATTTTAAGTTTAAAGATAAAGAAGCAGGTAATAAATGTTGTACCTGTTGAACATTCAATTTTTTTAAGCACTCTTTATAAAAGAAATTCAACTTTTTAGATTTCATTTTATCTAAGTGTTCTAAAGGTAATTAGAACTGCCCAACAAAAAAGGTTGAACTTTAAATAGAATGACATATTGACGTCAAACAAAAAGAAATCTGTTCAATACTTTCCTTTCTGTTGGGAAGGTCTACGTGACAGAATTGAATATTGGAGAAGGGAAAGAAAGTTGTAACCTTTTCTCGAAATCCATTCGATCTCTTTTTGAAATAGTATTCATCTATTTGATAACTTGACACTAATAATTACAATATTCATCAAAAAGAGAGAGATAAGAGAACTATGAATTGGAAAGAATCGTAATTGCTTGATGGATTTCCAATTTATCGATAAGTATAACTAATAATAAATACATCTAAGAAATATATTAATATTGACGAATTTTGTCATTGGATACGTAGTGTGTTGCCAAAAAAGGCGATTAAAAGTCCGAACCGCCCAGCTTAATATTACCCCAATAGTTAACCGATAAAAAGGGGATAAATACTAGTACAACATATAGTTAGATTTTTTCACATGTATTTTAAGAAGGATAGCAGCGAAAGGATTAGAGATTCGTCAGCTTTTTCTCGTTCTTGTATGTACCCTTATTTTCATTGGGGGATCATTCATGATTTTTTTTTCAGCTAAAATTAAAATTCAACAAGATAATATATATTGGATTACACATCAAATAGGTTCATGACGATTATTTGTTGTGTTACCATGTTTCAACTCAACATCCAACAAATATATATTTATCAAGATATTTATATAATCATATATTACTAGCTTGTATCCTTTTCTAGTATTTTTATCCTTGCAGAGTATCTTTACTTTGGTACCTCTATCCTACGATATTGCATTACTATTATCACGTAAGAACGAAATGTTTGTATCAATTTCTTTTCATTTAGTGATTATTGTTCATTTCTTAAAGAGAAAATAAAAATCAGAGGAATTTTATTTTGCTCATTCAATGACATTTAATGGCTCTTTAAACTATTTAAATTAAGTAACACTGTATACACTCTCTCATTATATGAAAATAGATCGAGAAATTGTAAAAGAAAAAAAAGAAGGAACAAGTTGAGTATTAATTACGATGATGATGATGATGATAATGATTAGAAGAGGGGATGAAGATAGATGGATCTCCTACAGACTTCGAGAACATATTATTATCACTATGAAACTTGTTTTACTACGTAAATAGATTGTTTGTTTGTTTACATTTATTATGTTTGTTTGTTTGTTTTTCGCGAAAATTTGTCTCAATTTTAATCGTAGTGTTTACATTTCTTTTTTTCATTTAAAATTATGCAGAAAATGGGTATAATAGACAAACTCCGACAACTACATCGAACTTAAATTTTAAACAGTGTCAAATGAAAGGAATACCGCAGAAACGCTAAGAGAAATATATCCCAAAAGTAATAACAATAAAATAAAGAGAGATAAAAAATAAACTGGAAATTAGTATTCTTCGAATTCTTTAGGAAAAAATAAACGAATAGGAAGTAGACGTTCAAACCACGTAGGAAATAAAAACAAACTACTAAAGAAAAAGAGAGATAGAGAAGCAATATCGAAGACATTTAAGAAGTTGATTATACTCCGACAAAGTAAGAAATTCCTCAAAGAGTAATAATACGTACAAGAAAGCTAACGTAGAAAAGAGGCCAACAAAACAATTAAGCCGGAATTTTCTTCTAATAGAGATTTTCGTTGCTATCAAACAGCCAGATTCCATTTTTTAAAAGAAAATTCTGTACGAAGTGGTTATAGATATTTTTATTTTCCTCTACCTTTTGGTCTTATCGTTTGCCCGGCTCATTAAGCAACATTCGGAGAACGCTCAAGATAGTCAACAAATGAAAAAAATAAAGAAAATGGGAAAACCTTATTTTCTCCTGTTTTACAAAGAAAAAGTGCAGACAATGAAAATATAACTTCTAAGATATCTTCTTAACAACGAACCCCCCCCTTTCCCCTTTCCCTTCATTTTTTTTGATAGTTTCTGCGGCTATTATTTTGATTAGGTGATCCGTTGGGAATAAATTCTGGTAGTATTTTAGAGAAAATGAAAAAAAAAGTATTCTCATTTGTTACCTATATTCTTTGTTGCATGCATAAATTTTCTGTAAGTACATGAAATTGCCTCACAACCCCGGATTGGTACTCCTACTAAGTGATATCGTTGCTGTGTTGCTTTACCACCTGATGAATTTAGTAAGTACAAGCTTAATTCATTGGTATTGAAATAAAATACCTTTGCAGCCCCCACGCATTCCTTTCTTTCAACATTTAAGAAGGGTGTCTCTATATGAGGGGGGGGGAGGAAGACGATGGCGGCAAGAGGAGAGATGTCCTTTATAAACTACGTAATTTTACTGTATTAGTAAGTATGGGGTCCGGTATGTATTGGAGACACACCTCACAATTAAAGTTGGTTTTCTATCTTCTTTGTTAACTTTCATCTCTTTAAAAAAAAGGTAGGAGACAAGAAGGGATGAAATGGCTGGTAGTATCAATTGTTGTCGTTGTTGTGTATAGTGAAATACTTGAACTAAACAATTCCTACCTGGTTAGTAGGCAGGGGTTGAAATAATATGGATAGATAGTATCTATGAATTACAAAAAGAAACATCATCAATTTTTTGGGCTCATCGGCTCCACAAACAAAACTAATTTCAGTTTTGCAGTCTTGATCCAATTCTCTCCCTTTATTTAACTTTGTCATCTTGAAATATATACACAAACTACAGTAGTACTAAGAAAAAGATTAGACGAGGAGAGAAAGTGTCGGATTGTTGTTTATTGATCCTGTAGGAGTTTGGATAAAAAAAATACCCTTCCATTCAATTTATTTATTTGTTGTATTTTCTTCATTGATGGATGGTAGGGGTTTCCTACATTGGATACGTTTAATATCAAAGACACCAGATAAAAAAGGTTGAGAAAGAGAGAAAGAGTTACATAAAAAAAAGCAATAGTTTAAATTTAGTAATATTGAATGAAATGAAATAAATTAACATAAATCATTAAGAATTCACTGTAGACAAAAATAAAAAAAAAATAACTGGAAAAAAAAAGGGACAAAAATATTTGTTACTTTATACTTTTTATTTGCCTGTCGAAAATGGATTTTAACTTTTTTTTATTTATTTAATTTTTTAATTTCTCTTCTGAATTTCTTTGGTTTTTGTTAATTTATTAGCCATTCTTTATATATTTTTGTTGTACATTTTTCTTTGTATTTACTACTGCTAACTTATCACTATTAAAAATTAAATGGACAAAAATAAAGAATTTTTCATAATTTATTACGTTGATTTAATCCTACTTTACTTTCTTGACCTTTTTAGCGTTCATATAAATATTTTATATAGTTTACTACCATATACTCAATAAATTTGGTAATAAATTTACATTTTTTTTCTTTATTTTTCAACAACACATAAACGTATCTTAATTTTTCTTTAATCAATTGAAAGGATTATATATATATAAAGATCAAATGGCTATAATATCTTCGACGTTATTATAGTTTCAATTGTTATTTAGATTTTGATTTATAAAATTTATTTTATTTTCGTCAAGTAACTTAATTGATTTATTGATTAACTATCTGAAATATCTTTTTAATATAAATTTGATCTCAATTTACTTTTTTTTAATTACTGTCCCTTCATTTTGTATTTTGTTTAGTAACCCTTATCAATATATATAAAAGGAAACAAAGATTTATAAAACGAAATATTTAGAATAATAATCAATTTCTCAAAAAATAAAGGAAGAATAGCATTTTTTTTTTATTTTATTTCCATATCGTTCGTTATTTAATTTTGATCCCTTAAATTGAGAACTAAAAAAAAGAACCAGAAAAAGTTATAATGTCCTTTGGATTTTATAATGAAAATTATAAATTAAATACAAATAAAAATAAACTAGAAAATAATTTTTTATTAAATGAAGATATGAATTTTAATAACATTATTAATAATAATATTAATGATGATACAAATTCTTTAACTATAATAAAACCTACACATTTTAAGAAATTAAAATCTTCTTTAAAATTATCTTCCAGAAATAATTCTTTAACTTCATCAATTTCTTCTTCTTCATCTTCTTCTTCATCTTCAAATAAAAGTGTCAGATTTGCACCAGAATTAACAACAGTTAAAAAATTTTGTTCAACTGATAAACCTTCATTTATTTCTTCTTCTTTATCAATCAAAAATTCAAATAATTTAATTCCATTAGATGAATCTTATCAAAATTATTTTTTAAATGAAAATAATAATAAGAATAATAATAAATTTGAATTTGATGATAAAATTAATTCACATTTCTTACCATCTTTTTCTTTACCATCTTTACCATCTTCCTCATCATTATATTATAATTCAAATTCAAAGGTCAGTAATTTAACAAATTTTCAATTAGATTATGATTCTGATTCAAGTGTTGATGATGACGATTTTACTTATAATTTAAATCAAAATATTGATATTATAAATAATAATACTAATACTAATATTGTTGATGATAATGATAACCAAAATCATAATTTATTATCCTCTATTACTTCAAATGATAAACTTGCTTTAGATTCATTTGAAGTAATTGATTGGAATCTAATTCATTCAAATTTAAATTCAAATAATTATGATAATAATAATGATATTAATATTCTTTTAACAGGTAATCAAAATATTAAATTACATTCAATTGAACAAATAAGAGATAGTAATAATAAGAAGACTGATGAAATTATTGGTTCAATTTATGTTAATAATCTAACATTTGAAAAATTTATTGAAATTAAATTTACTTTTACAAATTGGTCAGATATCCATTATGTTACAGCAACATTTAATAAGTCAATTACAAAACAAATTGATGAATTTAAATTTAAAATTAATTTATCAAGTTTTAAATATTTTTTAAAATTAGATCATTTATTATTTTCGACAACTGATTCAAATTTACCAACTAATTGTCCTTTAAAAATCGAATTTTGTTGTAGATATGATGTTAATAATGAAACATATTATGATAATAATAATTATAAAAATTATGAACTATCAATATTAGCAAAGACACAAAATTTAGTACCAAATGAAAGATTTAATCCAATTTATATGACAAAAGAACAAATTAATCATAAAGATAATTTAAAAAATTCTAAAAAAATTAATAATAATTCATATTCCTCCACAAAACAAACTAAGAAATCATTTTATTCTGATTTTTTAGTTTCAACAACTTTATCTCATAAGATTCATTTAATGAATAATTTTAAAACTAATAACAATAATGGTCAAGCATATAAGAAAAGATTTGTTAATTCAACTATATCAAGAAGATTCTCAGAAGACACTGACTATTATAATACATCTCCTTTAAAACATTTATATCATAATGATACAACTCCAATTAACCCAACAAGTTTAAATAGAGTCTTAGCTCCATCAAATGAAAAAGAAATAGATGGTAATGGCAATGATTATGAGAACAATAATGATAATGCTGAAGATGCTACAATTATTACCGGTAATAATATCAGTTATCCATCAACAAATCCTTATGAATGTACAGATGATGTTGCACAATTATCATCATTCCAACCTTTCACTTATACAGCTACACCTTCACTTTCTTCATCTTTATCTTCATCTTTAAGTGATTTACCTCAATTAGATGATTATACATATTTTTTCCAAAATGAAACTACTCCAGATGAACAATTTCAATATAATCCAAATTATAATTTTGCTGATTCTTTTACAAAAAGTTTCAGTCAAGCAAAATCAGAGAGTAGTGATGGTACAGATGTACCGAACAATTTTAAAAATATTATTAATAATAAAAATAATAATAGTGATGATAATGATGAGCATATAGATCCCTTACATATTACTGATTCGAATAATAATTTTTCAGATGATAGACGAAGTATTATAACAGATACACCTCAGAATATTTATTCTACAAATTCAGTATATAATGTAAATGAACGAACAACTAGTCCAGAGATTATGTTTATGAACAATAATTCAAATGAAACTCTAATTAATCATAAAAATAATATAAATGGACATCATGATAATGATACACAATTGGCGTTACCACAAATATCAACATTACGATCCGAAACTGTGGATGAACCATCGCCGACAAGTTCAAGATCTTCATCGAACTCATCTTCTTTCCTATCTGCATCTAATGAACTTGAAAATAGAAGATGCAGTAATATGAGTTCACAAATTGCTAATACAATAACAACATCAGCCCTCTCTGGGATTACAGAATCTATAGAGCCGCGAGCTCTCAATTATCAAACTTTGCTAAATTCTTATTGCTTTTTTGCTTCAGATACAAAACCAACAATTCATGAAAGTTATTTCCAAAATAAAAAAACCGTAGATAAAGATAATCCGGTAGATAAACGCATAAATTATGGTTCGATAACTCCTTTAAATAGGAGTGAATCACCACCCCCTGCATCTAAAATATTATCCTCCTAGCACTAGGAGTAAAAATTAATACACACTTACAAATATATATATAATAAGTTATATACTAAAGTATACTGGTATGTACTAAATAAAAACGCATTTTCGATTCCTATTTTATGAACTGAGTAAATGAGGACTTTTTATTATGTATATATCTGGTAATACTTAGATAAGTATTGTTTAGGGTGTATGTCCAACTTTGTCTGCTTGTTATTAATTTCGTATTATTGTCTTGTAGGAAACTATTCCATATTGATCGATGCCATTTAAATAATTAGTTTATGTAATACTACCTATAAGCTCTGATAATTCAAGAGTTTTAATACTATATTGTTTTAAATGACTAGGTAAGATTGAAACAGCAATACATAGTCGAATACAAAGTATTTGTTATAAAATTGTTATAAAATTCTTAGTATTTAACCACTTTCAAAACAATTATTTTATTCTGATGGTTTTCATAAATACCTAGCACCAAAAGCCATGAGTTCAGTAATCCTCGGAGTACACAACTACAAAAATCGTAATAGCAAAATTATCAGGTAATAGAACTATATAGACTATCTTCTAAATGATTATCAAATAATGAATTAGGAAATTCTCGAATAGTAATTGCAACAATATTCGCCGCATTACTGTATAATACCAGAATAGAAAAAACCAACCTATCAATACATAATTATAATTAACATATCGTAACTATTTCTACTGAGCTGAATATTCTAAGGGTATATAGTATGAAATATTAACATGAGCATAAAAAATTAACATTAATTAAATAACACAAAGACTATTGTGCACAATTATTATAATTGAATAGGCTTATGCGACGATACTAGAATAAGAAGTTCATAAATGTGAAGGTTAACAACTACGCCACTAAATTCGTAATGTATAAAGACAGAGGTTTGAAATATGTAATCTGTATATTAAATAATTCTTTCCGAAATATATTAAGAATTATCTGTACAATATCTGTATAATAAAAATGGATTAAAATAAAAATATAATCAAGGCTCAACAAGAGAGAAACGAGGAATTCTATCAATTTCTTTAAATATTTTAATTCTAATTAATTGATTGACCATTGTTTATTATTTATTTAATTATACAGACTGAAACAATACAAACTCTATTGAACTCTATTGTGTTTTGTCATTCAGCAAATTTTGTTTCCCCTTGAAATTTATGTTTTGGGCAAATTTTGAAATTTTTATTAGATGAAAAGAATTTGTTTATCTCAAATAGAGTAAATATGCAAAAAAGAAAAAATGAGAATCATCTACATCAATTCTGATTCAGACGCATAGGTTTGTCGTTTGAATGGTTGAATTTGGGAAATATTGAACTAATTTTGTTTGAATTTTACTAATAATTATTAATATCGGAATACTTAAATATATGAGAATAATGTAGTAATTGGTTTATGATAACTGAGTGCCAGGACTATATGTCCGTAGCTCACTGAAGAGCTCCTCCCCCTTCTTCAAGAGAGATAATAATTTATGTAAAGATATAAAATTTATATAATCTACGAAAGTCTTCGCTTTATATACAAATTGTATTCAATGCAAAATCGCATTGTACGAGACAAATACTTCCTGCGTTATACACTTGCCATTTCCAACAATTAAAAAATATTAAAAACGTTTTATTATTGTTAAATAGGACTTTGAATATTCTTCTGCTATTTCAGGTAGAACATACCTATTTAATGTTGCGGAAGAATATAAGCTGCAACAGTTGTTCCAGAGCAACTTTTCCAACAAGAATATTCCATGACATTCTTGATTACTAATAATATAAGTTTATGCCACCGTAAAAGTTACGGTGGCAAATTCCAATTATTAATATAAATAAAAGATATTTTTTGCTCTTCTAGTTATTCCTTTATATTACAAATTACTGTGTATTATATGTAAATTATTTTCTAGTACTCAATAGAAGAACCAAAAATAATTACACAATCATATATTTATAATTATCCCAAACATTCGCATTTAGAACTTGATAACCCAATATATATCTGTCCACATGTGTTTACTTGAAGAACCAAGTGAATGTAGATGAACGTAATTATTTTCTTCCCATTCCATAATTTCTCTGATAAGCCTCTGAGGGTTGGTATTTACTTTTACATTGTAATTAAAATAATATTAATAATATTTACTAGAAAGACAAAGATTTTTCGAACCTATAAAACAGTAATTATGGAGAAAGAAAAAAAAAAGACAAAACTTCATTTAATTGTTAAGCATCTAATAATCTCTGAAAATTCAAATTAATAGGTTTCGTGGTCTAGTTGGTTATGGCATCTGCTTAACACGCAGAACGTCCCCAGTTCGATCCTGGGCGAAATCATTTATTTTTACACTTTGTTTTTATTACAATCACTATTCACGAATATATCTTTCCCTGATATTTTCTACAAGCCGGGCTTTCCGCGGTGTCAGGTTTTGTTTATGTTTACATTATTAAGAACTTGTAATGATCCGTATGTTAATTTTTGATTCATCAATGTTAAATTTTTGTGTGTGTTGTTACTTTAAGTTCTTTCAGGAGTTTCTTGTCACAAGTACAATCGGTTAAGAACTATAAATAACTGAGTCATAGAAGATGACTGACTTTGTACTCTCTGAATATTTGAGTAAGTTTCAGACATCTGATAAAACTAGCTTCAGCCCTGTAGAGAATGCATCGAGGGAACTTAATGTTGTTATAGACAAACTGGCAGTATCACCAGAGCAGATTGACACAGAGGAGGAGACATTGGAGTCATTGATTGATCTCTGTCAAGGATTCCCACACTTGACGGACAAGCTACAAATACAGTTGAGCTATCTAATCAGTTCTTCGTGTAAAATCCTATCCAATGACATACAGAATATTCTCACTGGGACATCAAATTTTAACGATACAATGGAACTAATACCGGAATGGAAGAGACATCTGGAAGAATATGGTTATCTCATACATACACTACTGTTTTTTTTGAAGGAGGATATCCATAAAACTGCTTCACGGTCAGCAAATTTAAATAGAGGTCGGAAGGTTCCCGGTGGGAATGTGGAAACCCAAGTGGTTGAAAAGTTTAAATCTTCCTGTAATCAAATTTTGCAACTATGTGAGACTATAGTTGCCATACTAAATATCAACTTCAATCGTATTTTTCAAACAACAGTAGAAAATGATTTGTTCATTGGTCTGTTTACAAGACCGTTATTCTCTCTCGTAGAGGTGGAAGCCGTAATAAAGGTTCCTGCATTAAACCACTCAATAACTAGTATCATTGCATTATCAGTAAGGAATCATGGCCAAAGTTCTAGTGCCCAGAATGCTATATTAACTAATCTAACATATTTTTCGCATCTATCGAACTTTACCGCAGATTTGCTCACGGTGGTTTCAAGCGAATTTAATTATCCGCAATTGACAGAAGATATTTTAAAGGATATAAGTAATCGTGTTTTCAATGCAAAAGATTCAACAGGTCCAAAATCTATTTCAGGGTTTCTAATCAAACTATCTTCTCTTCTTCCGGTAGTAATGCTGAGACAAATGTCATCCTTAATAAAATTATTAAACAACAGTTCCATTACATTAAGATGTTCCATTGTTGAGGCATGTGGCAATATAGTAATAAATCTTGCTAAGGATGGGGAATCATTTGTGCACTATAAGCAACAAATAGGAGTTCTCATTGAATTATTAGAAGAAAGATTCCAAGATTCCAATCCTTATGTGCGCACAAAAGCTATTCAAGGATGTCTGAGGATTATAGATCTAAATGTAAAGTTAAACGAGAAAAGAGCAAGCATTACTATGCTAGCAGTCAGATCACTACAAGACAGGTCGTCTTTAGTGCGGAGGAATGCAACAAAGCTCCTGTCAAAACTACTTCTGAAGCATCCATTCAATTTGATACATGGCTCACAATTACGTTTATCAGACTGGAAAATGTATTTATCAGTGGCTGAAGAAACATTGGGGAAATTATTAGGTGAGGTTGCTCCTACTGACAGTATCGTAGGAGATAGTGAAACAATTCACGGTACAGATGATGTCTCAAGAATCGAAGAAGAAGCAACTGATGTTAATGGTATCAATGGCAACGCCATCTTAAAGGCGCGCCTAATGGTTTCATACTATAAGGATGCGATTGAATTTATTGAAAGTTTACACAGTAGTATTGATTTAATATCTGATCTGCTATTTTCAAGGAATAGAAATGAGGTCCTAGAAGCGATGGACTTCTTAGTTCTTTGCGATGCATACGACTTAGAACCTAGTGAGCATGGAATAAAGAAGATGCTTCATCTTGTCTGGGTTAAAGGCACAAACGATGAAGGTACAAGTATTTCGACACATCTTATTTATTGTTACAAACAGTTATTTTTGACTGCGCCAGATGGAGTCACTGCCAAAGAGCGTTCGGGGTATATAGCGAAGAATTTAATAGATCTGACAGTAGATGCATCTGTTGCTGATCTTGCCTCTTTAGAGAAATTATTAGGAATGATGTACCAAGATAATCTGATAGATGAAAACATTATCAGAGTTTTATGGGCAATTTACAACTCCACCCTAAAAGATGACGTAGCTAATAGATTTACGAAGGATCAACTACATGGGTCTATTATAGTGTTGAGTATGCTAGCACTTGAAAACTATGAGATAATAACGAAAGGCCTAGATTCCTTGCTGAATATTGGCCTGGGGGATATCGGTAGTAAAGACCTCATTCTATGCAAATATTCTTGTATTGCATTGGAAAGAATGGTTCCAAAAAAGGAGACAACAATCCAATCTATGATTTCTAAAGCCCAGGAGGAAGTTGCAGTCAAGAAGCTGTATAAAAAGGTCGTTAACAACACGAAAGATTTGGCATTTTACCCTATGTGTGAACAAGCAATAAATGCCTTATTTACCATATCTTCGAAACCTGACATCGTTGGATCCGAGCTAATACGTGAGAAGACTATGATGACTTTTGGGAAACCTGAGTCAGGGGAAGATTCAATGATGGTGGATACCGATTCAAGAGTTGTCTCCTTGAGTCAACTACTATTTATCGTGGGACAGATCGCCATTAAGACATTAGTCTATCTAGAGAAATGTGAAGCTGAATTCAAAAAGAGAAAAATCCAAGCAGAAATACAGAAGGGTAAGGAGAAAGACAACCAGCAAAATGATGCATCTAACACGACGACGGACTCTATTAGTAAGGACAAAGAATTAGAAATGATTGGAGACACCAATGAAGACGATTTTACTGATGCTATCCAATTTATTAAAGAGACTGAACTTTTATATGGAGAAAATTCCTTATTTAAAAAGTTTTGCCCCATCATCGAAGAGATAGTATCTAATTCGACCAGGTTCAATGACGTAATGCTTCAGAGAACAGCAACTCTTTGTATGGAGAAACTTATGTGCATTTCTTCCAAGTATTGTGAGAAAAGTCTTCCATTACTGATTACAGTAATGGAAAAAAGTCCTGATCCTATTGTTCGTTCTAACGCCGTACTTGGCCTAGGTGATGTAGCCGTCTGTTTCAATAATCTGGTGGATGAGAATACAGATTACTTATATCGCCGTTTACATGACGAAAATTTAATGGTCCAGAGAACATGCCTAATGACTGTTACCTTTTTGATTTTGGCAGGCCAAGTAAAGGTAAAAGGTCAACTGGCTGAAATGGCAAAATGTTTGGAGAACCCTGACCAAGGTATAAGTGACATGTGTCGCCTATTTTTCACCGAATTAGCTACCAAAGACAATGCAATCTACAACGGATTTATTGATATTTTTAGTAACTTATCTTCTGATAAGATGTTGAAACAAGATGGGTTTAAAAAGATTATTAAGTTCTTATTATCATTCGTTGAAAAGGAAAGACACCAGAAACAATTATGCGATAAATTATGTAGCAGATTAAAAAAATGTACTACACAGGAACAATGGGATGACGTAGAATTTGTCTTAAATAATATATCATTCAAAAATGAAAAGATTACGGCACTTTTGGGGGAGGGTTTTAAATTGGTTTCCGCACGTGAATAGGTTATTAACCTCATTTTTTTTATAATATATTAATAGTACAACCTAAAGTACATATTAACCCCGAATAGCAAATCTCTCCATTACATGCAAAGATAATAATCCATAAATGAAGCACTACAGTGAGTAGACTCGATTCTTTTAAAAACAATGAAGTATATACGATTACCATTATATATCGCTACAACAAATAGACCCTACACAATATTTCTGCCCCTGTGGGCTATTTTTTAATCGATACTATCTCTTATGTATAAACAGATCGCAATGAAGTTAGATCAATGACGAAGCCAGTCACATTGGAAGACTCTCAATATCGTTTGAGACACTCTATTTAATGGTTAATTTCTATAGTACATGATTATAAGAGGTATGGCATGGTATTAGAGAACGTTTTTTAATGTTAAAAATGTCACATTTTTAGAAAGGGGTATAAATGCCCATGTGCTCAGACGCGGATTCCTGCAAAAAAAAAAATCTGAAAAAAACCTATTGAAGACTTTCAACCACTCTTCTTACTACTGCGATATATATACATATATATTTTTGATTATTCTTTTTTCAAGAGATGAGAAATCCACTCTGGGTAGAAAGAACATCTATAGAGTAATAGTCATATCAACAACTATTAAAGAAAGGGAAGGCAAATCATCATTTCCTTCATCTGATAATAAGAATACTCTCTTCTACTTTAATTTGTTGTAACTATTATTCCTCCCCCTCCCAATTATTTTCCAATAGTTCGAGTTCTCATATTGGACAAATAGGAATCAGCAATTTGGATAATGGCATACGGGTTCCACATTCTAATAAATGACAGGGTTTAAATAGAAATTTGTATACTAAAGGAAACTTTTTATTATAACCAAACAACTATATTGCATTCTCCCCATTAGTCAGTTCTTCGGATCTGTTTGAGTTATTTATTCAAGTATCATGAGTGTACCTACTTCAGAGGCACCAACGCATACAGGGGACAACAATGATCCATTAGATATCCCTACAGTTGTTCTCCCAATAAATTTTTTAAAATGTTCAAGATCAGATTTGATTGTTTTGATTTCACGTATGTTGGTCTTTTTGATACAAATAAACGATAACAATGCAAAAACAGAAGAGGATAAAAATGGTCCTACAGAAGCGAAATTAACTAGATTCCATTCAAGTACTCCTCCAAATATTTCGATATATAATTACTTAATACGGCTGACCAAGTATTCAGCATTAGAGTCTGCTGTCCTATTATCTTCCGTGTACTATATTGACCTTCTTTCGAGTATATACCCTTCATTCACTTTAAACTCATTAACTGCACACCGATATTTGTTAACAGCAACCTCTGTTGCCAGTAAAGGCCTTTGTGATTCTTTCTGTACAAATGCCCATTATGCAAAAGTTGGAGGTGTCCAATGCAGTGAGCTGAATATACTAGAAGAAGAATTCCTTAGAAAGGTTAATTACAGAGTGATTCCTCGTGATAATAATATATCATTATGCGAATTTGAATATCAACAGAATGAGTTCAGTATAACAAATCTTAACATTTTACCGAAAGATCTTCAATTATCGGTTATGCAGAAAAACAGTGGATATAATGTATTGGAGATGTATTATAGGAAAATGATCCAATTGATAGGATCATTTTCATCATCCCCTGATAAAAACCGGAGAGTAGATTATAAACTTGAAGAGAGAGTACCAAATGTCTCAAATATACGGGATGATATACCGAACCATCCTATTCGAGATATATCCATCAGACCGCCTAACAAGAGAAGTTACGATATTTCAGCTGAAAATAATAACGATACATTTTCTAATCGATCTAGTCAAAAAAATAAAACTTCATTAATTAATCATAACAAAAAACTTGCAACAGAAGAAATTAAAATGCAAACTACTGAACGTACCAAATAATATTCTATTTCACAAAACAATATTCCTACCTCAACTTCAATACAAAACTTTCCACTCTAATTTTATTATTCACTTAAGTTGATTAACAACATAAGTAATAGAATGCATTGTCATTATAAACACACATAAACTTTTTTTCTTCAACTATATAGATACATCTATTATTTAATTTAATCTCATAGAATAAATGTGTATTTTAATAACCGTATAACTTGCATTATATCAGTTTCATAGTATATTGGTGGAGGCAAAGTCTTGCAACTGAAATTTCAATTACAATCGCTATAGCTTTTTTGAATGCAAGGTGCTACGAAAAGAAAAAGAAGCGCCATAGTTCCACCTGTGTTTTTCTTACTAACACATAGCTCTCAAATAAATTACTGTTATAACCACAATAGTTTATTATATTAAATATGTATCTATGTGTGTATTTTTAATCGCAACGAAACATAAAATAGTAGTTCGTACTAATGAACAATTAGTAATAGTAATCATATATAATCTTCTTCGTTAATTAGAATTACTGAATGAAGATGATTTCATTATGCGCGGAGCAGTCTTGCGTACCAAAAAAACATCTAATATCTATTATTTTTTCAGGCGCCCTTATAAATAAAAATAAATAGTAATAGTTTACTTCGGTAACAGTATACAATTTTAAATTTCAAGCATAAAGAAAAAAATATAAATATTTATTATTACTCACGTGAATCATTTATTCATAAGATATTACATTATATGTTTTTTTCGTTAATGTTATGGTAGTAGGCGTTTTTTTATTAATGGCCCAAGGTATTAAATTTGGATAGGCTACATTTATTGCCACTCGAATATATTTGTTAGTTTACTGTCAATTATGGTCTATGATACTAAGATTCTTAGTTTAATACTATTTCAGCTTAATTGGTGTTTCAACGAACGAGATTCTAATGAACAGTGAATTAAGATTCACTTACCAATTGTGATGACACAGTGATATAGTAGACTGTTTGGAAATGATTTTAGCTCCACATAAATATTCAATTGAAGAATAAAACTTCAAGAAACAGAGAAATAAAAAAAAATGACATTGTTAAAATGTACAGAAAATTGGTTTATATGTGTAATAAAAAAAAGACACCTTTGTATTTAATCATTTGATATAATTTATATATTTTGAGAATCTCCATAGTTTTTGAAAGTAAAATGCGAAAAAAAATATTATGTAACCTTTCACTAATGGTTACTTATACAGATAATAAAAAAATATGATGCATCTTTATTCTTTTTTGCTTTTGCTGTTGACATTCGTAGCAATACTTACACAATTATATATTTTTGTCTTTCATCAATAAAATTATCAAAACTTTCAGCTAAATTTATTTTTGGTAGTACTCGTTTTAAATTTTTAATTTTAAAGAGGAAACTAATTTGTTTTTTATCTAAATTTTCAGTTAATAAGATTTTATCATTCCAATTACTTTGATTGGTACTAAAATGAATAAATTCACATGATGGCAAACTATTCCATGATGAAAATCCAATTGGGTGAATATCATCAATATCTGATGTATCAACATTTATATCAATACTAGTATTATTTGAAGATACCGGTGTTATTCTATTTTGATTACTACTTGTTGGACTTAATAAAACAATAGAATTTCTTTTATCTGAAATTTTGGCTCTTTTTGTTATTGTTGTAAAATTTTGAATTATTAATTCTTTTAAATTTGTCATAAATAATCCTTGAATATAAATCGATTTAGTATTTTTATTTATTGTTAATAATCTTAACTCTAAAGTTTCAATTGAATCATTTTTTAAACAAAGAATTGGTTTATTAAAAAAATTTTGTTCTTGATTTCTTTCTGAAAGGTCACTTGGCGCAGAATAATGTCCGTTAGAATCATAATAATCATCATTATCATCAATATCATTTAAATCAATATTATTTTGATTATCAATATTTGTACCATTCGATCTAAAAGAATTTGGTGAATTTGATGGCAACCAATTAATAATTTTTGAACGTTTTACACCTTTTGGTATTAAACTAACTCTAAAATAAGGTGTTGCATCACTTGTTTCATTCATTGCAATTTTATGTAATAATTTAATATTATCACTTAATGATCTTTTCATTCTTTCAGTTGAACCAGACATTTTTGATTCATCATATTTAAATCTATGACCAGTAAAATAAGTTAAATTTGGCATATTCCAATTTTTAAAAGAATGTAAATCAAATAAAAATTTTAAAGGACATAAATGTTCATTAAATTTTTTTAATACTAAAGTTGATAAATCAATAAAATTACAAGTTTCTTCATTATTATAATTATAAAATTCTAATGATTGAAGATTTGGTAAATAAAATTCAATATCTTTTAAAATACCAATAAATAATTTTTCAATAAAATTACTTGTTTCATTTATTATTAATGTACCAACATTAGTATTATTACCATTAATTATGACATTTCTTGGAATAATAGTAGTTGATTGCATAATAGCATTATTTTTTCTTTCTAAAATTTTATAAATAAACGAATCAATTGTTAAATAATCCATTTTTAATTGTTTAATTGATGGAAATGATATTTTTTTACATCTTGGAGTTAAAGTCTTTTTAGTTATAGTATTTGATTCAATGAAAAATTCATAATTTAAAATATCAAAAAAATTTCGATTTGTTTGAATTGTTGATTGTTGAAATTCAATAATTAAAGTATTAAAAATTTTGAAAACACTTTCAAATTGATTAAGTAATCTTAAGATAGAAGAATTTAAATAATTATTCCCTCTTGAAGGAGAAGAAGAAGAAGAAGTACAAGGACAATAAATAATGTCAATAGATATTTTACCTGTAGTTAATCTTTGGAAAATATTTTCAAATTCAATTAAAGTTTCATCAACTAATTGTAAAGTATCATCAATAATTAATACTAATTTTTTATAATCAAATTTTTTTTTCGAAATTATATTATCATTATCTTCAATTTTATCATTTGAATTATCCGGAATAGTTTCATTAAGTTTATCAATATCTAATAAAAAATTCCTTCTTAATAAAGTTAATAAAGGTGTTGAAATTATTTGTTTTGAGTCTGTTAAATCCATTACTACAATTTGTGATTTAAATATTTCAATAATTTTTTCATAACATTGACTATTATAATCATTACTAACATCCATTGCTAATAAAACATTAACAAAATCTAATAAAAAATTTGTTGAATTAATTTCTAATTGTGTAATTATTTGTTGAACAATCTCCAATGGTAGCTTCAATAGCGATGAAGTCATATCTGGTATTTGTGTTTGAATATTATTCATCTTTTCTTCTTCTTTTTTTAACCTTATTCTTATTATTACTATCGCTGAAGATAGGAAATATTTATCGATGGAAGATCTAAATTTTGAGATCAAAAGTATATATATATATATGTGGTGGTTTCTGGAAAATATTTTGTATTTCCCTTTGAATGTTCCCTCTATCTTTAGGTTATCTATTAAATCATTGAGAATTACACGTTCTCTTAGTTACCTCACCCAATCATAAATCCTATATTTAGCTGAATCTCTGTCTCCTTCCCTTTTTCTTCTATTAAGCCATTTGTAGAAAAGAGTATATACAAATATCAAAGCTCGGGCTTATCATTCCGAAAAATACTATTTACGTACAGATTTTCTTTGCTTGCGCCGTACGTTCATTCAAAGAATATTTCAATTGATCAATATACAAACAAATGTATCTATTTGACATAAGTTGTTGATTCAAATATGCCTGGAGTACCATTGGTGATATATATGGTCAGATATATTATTAATCAATATTACAACAGTAACAATAGGAGGTTAATTAAACTGATGTAACGGAGTTCTTTAAATATAATTGTGCGTCGTATATTATGACACACGCACGTGACCGTTAAGTCTTTATTTTTTTCTTCTCTCAAAATTTCGTGTTAATTATTGTTATTGTTTGTGGTGGAAATGGCTACGTCGTTTCGACCGTTTCATTTCATTTCAATTGTTGTTGTTCTTTCCCGCCTGCTTGTTGAGAGCAAAATTTGTTTGATACGACAAATACATAATGTTTTCTTTTCTTCGTTAATAGTTATTCCAATAGAGAGAGAGAAAGAGAGAGACAGTGATTTGAATCTTTTTAAACCTCTGAACCAATATTATTGTGCCTTATAAGTCTAAATAGTTTTGAAATACTTCTCCAATTTTAATTATATTCTATAGAGGATTGTTACTATTGTTATTACATATTTACATCAGATCAAATACAATACATACATACACACATGATTAAATCTACACTTATTTATAGAGACGATGGTTTACCACTTTGTGCATCAGTTGATGATGAAAGTGATATGTCATTAAATGAACAAAAGAAAAAAGTTAAAATTGTTATTTCAAGGTTAACACCAAATTCTGCAACAGAAGCTACATTAGAAAGTGGTAAATATGAAATTAATTATATTAAAAGAGATGTTGTTATTTTTGTTGTAATATGTGAAATTGGTTATCCACGTAATTTAGCATTTTCTTACCTTGGTGACGTCTCAGAAGAATTTCAACATTCTTATTCACATGAATATGGTAAACCAAATATAAGACCTTATGCATTTGTCAGTTTTGATAATTTTTTACAGAAGACAAAAAAAGCTTATAGTGATAAAAAAGTTCAAGATAATTTAGATCAATTAAACCAAGAACTAGTCGGTGTTAAGCAAATTATGTCAAAAAATATTGAAGATTTATTATATAGAGGTGATTCATTAGATAAAATGAGTGATATGAGTGCATCATTAAAAGAATCTTCAAAAAGATATAGAAAATCTGCACAAAAGATTAATTTTGATTTACTAATTAGCCAATATGCACCAATTGCAATTGTTGCATTCTTCTTTGTATTTTTAATTTGGTGGGTATTTTTAAAATAGAATTGAGAAAATAAAAGTAAATAAGAGAAGGATTGTTAATACTATCCTCTCTCTATATATATATATATAATGATATCTTCAAATATCTATATAAATGGAAGAGTAAATCAGTTATAAAAATAATTTTTCTGTCAACATTATTATTATTAAATAAATAATGTGGAAATATATATATATATTAATTGATATATATCTCTGTATAATTCCTAAATATGTATGTTTTCGAAATATTTTGTTAATGAATGTACATGTATGACTTTCATTGATAACTTCTTTATAGATATATATCCCTTTTAATCTATTTTCAACTGTGTAGATGCGCAAATGCTCTTCTCGCAGATACGTAAAAAAAAAAAATCAGTTGAAATAAAGAAACCGCAGCAGAACTTGAAGTAATACCAAAAATTTCAATTAAGAGAATAAAATACCCTTTTATCAATATTTTTTCCCTCTTTTGACCCCTTTTGTTTCTGGATAATATATACATATATATATATATAAAAGATAGATACACATCTTTTATTGATTTTTTTAGTGCATTTTTTAATTAGTTCCTTTCTATTAAGTTGTGAAAACATCTATAATATCATATATCCATAGACACCCTTATTATCGAATCTTATATATTTTATATTTGGAGTTAACAAAAAAAGATAAGAGAGAAAGAAGAATAATCAAACCAATATAGTTTATTTATTTTAGTCTTAATCATCCTCAACAAGTATCAATTCTTTAATATTTCGATATCGTTTACTAATATGTCCTCTGAAACTACTACGACAGAAAAAGCGAATAACGCTGAATTACTATCTTTAATTAGGAAATTCCAATTTACAAGAGTACTTGATTCCAATCCCCAAACTAAAGTAATCTCTTTATTAGGTACCATCGATGATAAAGAAGCAATCATTACAGCAGAAAAGACACATTTCACCTTTGATGAAAACATAAGAAGACCATCACAGGATGGTACAAGTACACCAGTATTTTATCAATGTGAAAATGAATATTCTTGTATTAATGGTATTGAAGAATTAAAAGAAATTACCTCTAATGATATTTATCACTGGGGTCTTTCTGTAATGAAACAAAATATCAAATATAACCCAACTGCAAAAATTAATTTAATTTGGCCAGCTACAGAAGTTCATATTAGAAAATACGAACAACAAAATTTTCATTTAATTAGAGAAACTCCAGAAATTTATACAAGAGTTGTTGAACCTTATGTTAAAGAAATGTCAAATAATAAGAGACTGAAATGGGTAGATAATATTTTATATGAAGGTGCAGAAGCAGATCGTGTTGTATTTAAAGACTATCAAGAAGATAATAAACGTGATAGTTTTATTGTTTTGCCAGATATGAAGTGGGATGGTATTAATATCGATGCTTTATATTTAGTTGCTATTGTTTATAGAGATGATATTAAATCTTTAAGAGACTTAAGACCAAATGATCAAGAATGGTTAATAAATATTTATAATAAGATTAAATCTGTAATTCCAGGTTGTTATAATTATGCTGTTCATCCTGATGAATTAAGAGTCTTTATTCATTATCAACCATCTTATTATCATTTCCATATTCATATTGTTAATGTTAAACATGCTGGTTTAGGTAATGGTATTGCTGCAGGTAAAGCCATTTTAATTGATGATGCAATTGAACTTTTAAATTATTTAGGTCCAAAAGGTTTTATGAATAAGACATTAACATACGTTATTGGTGAAAATCATGATTTGTGGAAGAGAGGTTTAGAAAGAGAAGTTGAAAAACAATTAAAAGATGATGGTATCCCTAAAGTTCCAAAACTTGTAAACGGATTTTCAATGGAAAATCAGTAAATGATAATATAAAATTACAAAAACCAAAAATGACAATTCATTATAGAAATAATTTACTTTGTTGTTTCATTTTTTATTTAGAACAATCGTATCAATTATCATATACATATATATATGAAGGTATGTACTTGCGTCTTCAATAGTTAAAGAAGAAAAAAGGATTTACGATTATTAAAATTTTTACCAAGTAAAAACTCTATAATTCATTAGCGATCAATATATACATATATATGCAAAATTTTCTTATTGTCATTGACTATTACTGCCTTGAAAGTCAATAAAATATTATAACGTTTTTATTACAACTTAGTTGTGACTTTTACAATAAATTATTGCTAAACTCTTTCAGTGAGGGGAAGCGATGGCGAAGAAAGTCACGAAGCGAAGAGATTCTATTACAGTTTAGTAAATTGGTATATTTGTTAGGTGCAGAGAGCAAGAGAGACACACAGCCAAAAAAATAAAAAATTGAAAAAAGTTGGAAATTTGCAAGAAAAAATAAGAATAGAAAAAGGAAAACAAATCAAATAAGGGGATTGAACTATTATAACAGATCATTAGTGTTTTTTTTTTAAATAAATTTATTTTGTCTTTACTGCATTATCTATTATTTTAATGAATAAGCAAATATAACAACCATATACACAAACATACATACATTTTAAAAGATTTTAGTGAGCTAGACAGTTAAATATCTAAGAAAACGAAACAAAATAAAAATACCATACAATGATAGCTGAAGAAACAAAGAAACGTCATATTGGGACTATCGACAAGGATGATTCATATAAAATATCTCCAAGTAAAAAAGATCACAATATATCTAATAAGAGAGTTAAACTCGATAATACAATAGAAAAGGAAGTCGATCCCTTAGAACCAGATTTTGCCGATATCAGTAGAGTTATTATGACTGAAGAAAAATCTTCACAAGACAAAGAGATCCAACCGAGCTCGTCAACAGATGATATTAGCATAGTTGACAAAGATCAGAATAGTACGGGGTCGAAAAGAAATAGCGTATCGGTGGAATTCATAAGCAAAAGAAATAATTACTCAGATGATATCACGGAATATAACATTGAAAAAAATATTAATGAGGATAAATATAGGAGAAGAAATAGCATCATTGAAGGTGAAGATAAATTAATAAATCAATGGCATAAACTACAAAAGATTGCATTCGAAAAGACAGGAGATGCAAAGATATATAAACCTGGAGATGACCCACGAGACTTTAACGTTTTATGGAGAGGTTATGTTAAGGTTTTGAATAAAGCTTGTAAGAAAGTTAAGACTTCAGGAGAGAAGAAAGACAATGATATTGATGGAGAAGTTGAAATTGAAAATAAAATTGTAAAAGAACCTGGTTTACAAGAAGATCCTGAATTGGAATTGTTCGATGAAATGACCACAGAAGAGAAAATTATGAAATTGAACATTTTCCTTAGATCTGAGATATATTTTTGTTGTTACTGTGGAGTAAGGTATAAGAATGAACAAGAGTTATACGAACATTGTCCCGGCATAAAACAGGAGGACCACGAGTAAATATTAATAAAAAAGAAAAAAAAAAGTTGAAGCATTTCTTCCATCACAGATATATAAATATATATATTATGCATAAAAAAATTATACATTATTGTTTTTTTACTGTTCATTTTTTAACAATATTTCATATAAACTTTTACTTGAATAAATTAAACCCCGAACCCTTAAAACCTTACTCATCAACGCGAAATTGCTCATGAATCTATGAAATTAATATAAAGAGTAATCATATTAAATCATAGATACTTCACGATTTCGGGCAAAACAAAGAGAAAACTGCCACAATAACCCCCACTAATCTGCTGTAAATGGTTAATATATGGATTTGAATTATAATGAAGCTGGCGAAGAGCCAATGAACATATCTCCTTCACCGGATTTTCTATGGCTTTGTAAAGAGTTATTTGTAAAGATCGATGAAATTGCAAAAAGCAATACGAAAGAGTTAAACAAACCTGTTTATACCCTTTACTACGAAGTAATACAACGATTTATAAATCTTTGGAGAAAGACTGTTGGTAATGATATCTATCCTGCACTAAGATTGATTCTTCCTTATCGAGATAGAACAATTTTTAATATCAAGGAAATTACATTAGGTAAAGCATTATGTTTATGGCTTAAATTACCAAGAAATTCGATCACTGAGAAGAAACTTCTTCATTGGAAGGAGTACGCCTCTCGGGGTGATAAACTCTCTAATATATGTGTTGATGAAATAGGTAAACGTAGAAGTGAGTATTCCCAAGGATCACCAATCAAGAAATCGCTGAGACCAACCCGGATATCAATAGACGAATTAAATTCCAAGTTGGACCAATTATCGCAAGAAAGAAATACAAAGGATAGGGGTTACAAATCTCTGGCAAACTCCGAAATATTTCAGTACTGTCTGCATAACATGTCTTTTATCGAAATGAAGTATTTCTTCGATATCCTATTGAAGAACAGGGTCATCGGTGGTCAGGAACACAAATTTCTAAATTGTTGGCACCCAGATGCAAGGGATTATTTAAGCGTGGTCTCAGATTTACGAGTACTAACAAAGAGGTTATGGGATCCTAATGTTAGATTAGAGCAAGATGATTTAGCAATAAGAATAGGTTATGCATTCTCACCACAATTAGCCAAGAAGGTGAATTCAACCTATGCAACTGTCAGTAAAAAATTGTCGAATAACTTCTTGATAGAGGAAAAAATGGATGGAGAAAGGATACAAATACATTATATGAATTATGGAAAAGAGATAAAATTTCTAAGTAGGCGTGGAACAGATTTTACATATTTATATGGAAGCGATTTGAATAGTGACACTGTAGCGAAGTATTTGAAACTTGACAGAAAAGTTAAGAATTGTATTCTAGATGGCGAAATGGTTACATTTGATATAGGGAGGGGAATCGTACTGCCGTTCGGCATTGTAAAAAGTAGTGCGAAAGATGTCTTAACACAAAACGATATTTTAAATGAAGGGTTTTCCCCAATGTGTGTGATATTCGATTTACTATATGTCAATGGTGTACCATTGACAGAGTCACCGCTCCATCAAAGGAAGGACTATCTAACAAAAATATTAACACCAGTTCCTCATCGTGTTGAGGTTATCAACACTGTCAAATGTGACGGTGAGGAGCTAATAAAATCTTCATTGGAGAAAGCAATCTATTTAGGCTCAGAAGGTATTATCTTAAAGGCCTATAATAGTAAATACTCTATAGGTAGTAGAAATGATAGTTGGATAAAAGTAAAACCCGAATACTTAGAACAATTTGGTGAAAATATGGATTTGATAGTAATGGGAAGAGATTCAGGTAAGAAAGACTCCTTAATTTGCGGTCTAATTGTGTATGAAAATGATAATAAATTAAATTCAAATGATATAGTCGAGATTACCTCAGCAGATGAGATTGAAACGGACCTACCAGATGAGAGCGAACCTAAGGAGTTAAAATGCGTGATGTCATTCTGTACCATTGCAAACGGGCTATCACAAGAAGAATTTAAAGAAATTAGCAGAAAAACCAGAGGTAAATGGAAACGTTCTGAAACTGTACCACCGCCTTCTGAACTATTGTTTGGAACAAAGATTCCCGTAGAATGGATAGATCCCAGAAATTCGATTGTTTTAGAGGTAAAGGCAAGGTCACTGGATAATACTAGTGCCAAATCACATAAATATAAGGTTGGATGCACTCTATTTGGTGGTTACTGTCGTCAAGTTCGATATGACAAAGATTGGAGAAATTGCTACACATATAGATCATTTCAGGATGATAGGATGTCAAGAAATAACCAGTATAACAGTGCTAATCACGAGTTAGTATCCCCAAAGAGAAGAAAACTAAACAAAAATTATGGGATACTGAGTTCTTTTCAGAACAATACAGCTAACGTTAACAAAAAAACAGAAATTTTTAGAAATCTTTCGTTTTACGTTACGACCGATTATATTGACGAATGCAATAGTAAAAGAAATACAAAGGAAGACATAATTGATACAATTGTTGAAAATGGTGGAAAAATCGTGTACAACATCTTATTGAAGGAATGGGATTACAAACATTTGCGTATTATAGGAAACCGATACACTACCGAATGTAAAACTTTGACCAGAAGAGGGTACGATATCATAAGTGCAAAATGGATAATTGACTGTATCCAAAATAATCGTGTAATAAAATTAGAACCAGACCATTGCTTTGATGTATCTAAGGAGTTGAGCAATTTAGCACATTGGAGAGTGGACAAATTTAAGGATAGCTACACATCACTTGTGGATGACAGTGCAATACTAAAATGTATTGAAGATAATGTGGATTCAGTTAAAGTTCATGACAGTTATAATACATATTATTCTATTCCTCAATTTCTTTTTTACAGAAGAGTCGTGTTTATTGTGCAGGATACAATTTATAACCCGAATGTATATAATTTGCAGATTAAGATCAAACTTTTTGGTGGTGAAATTACAACTGATCTCGATACCTGTAATTTAGTTGTTATCGGTATAAAGTATTCTATTGATATAGCGAATGATATTAGGAACATTCGGCACAGTTTTTCAAAACGTGTACGTGCGTCTTCTCATGTACCAACCATACCATACATCGTGAATAGTCATTGGATAGAAGAGTCTATTGAAAGGAACATACAGTTGCCAGAAGAAGATTTTCAGTACGTTACCTCATGAAATACTCCAAGAAAAAGCGAGACTGCTGTATTTGGTTGAGAGATGACAAATTCGACACGGAGTACAATTTATGTATTGCGTTATACAGGTTTAAATAAAAAAATTTATTAATGTACATATTAGATGCGGTTAAAAGTTATTCTGTGCAAGTTATACTAAATGTTGTCTGTTGTTTCTGCAGCCGGTTCTGCATTAGTGCCAGACACACTCTCCTTTGTTTCAGAGTTATCGGTTGCACTTGTTTTAGTTTGAGAGCTATGCTTTCTCCTTCTTCTTTTTGTCCCAGATTGCCCTTCCTCCTTATCATTCAAAGAGGACTTCATTCCATTCTTGGAACTATCAATATCAGCTTTCGTTTCCCTTTTTCTCTTTTTCATGCTTAATGGGTTTGGACCTTTTGGACCTCTTGGGCCCCTCTGTTTTGGCTTTTTTGATTCTGTTGCAGTACTTTCTTTTTCTGCAGGCTTCTCTTTCGATGGTTTTGGATTGTTTAATCCTTCATACAGTTTCGATACTTCCTTTCTCCTACTCACTCTCGCACTTGCGTCACTCAATGGCTCCATCACCATGACAGATCTCGATATGTGTACCAATGGTACACCAGGGATGTGTCTTAATTTCCTTCTAATTTGGATGTCCTGAGAAGCAACAATATACCTATGTTTGTTCTCGCCGTTAATATCAACAATACTTTCAATACATTCCATGGGAGTTTTTGGATCTTTTGGATTATGATTACAACGACGTCTTTCAAATTGCTTAGCCATAGATATCGCATCCTGGTTACCTATTTCATACAATGCTTGCATACAACATTGAGTAATCATAACTTTAACTTCAGCTTGAAGAGTTCTCTGTAAACCTTTGGTAAGGTTAAAACTAGAGTCATTACTAGTTGTTACAATTTGATCATCGACTATGATTTGATATGGTTCTCTAAACTTGAATGTGTGGTGATAAACAAGCAACTGTTTTCTATAGGATTTAGCTCTTTTTTGACGCATATTTTTAATTCAGTGTAAACGTATAATAATGGACGGTTTATTGGGAGAAATAAAGTGATATATCGGAGAGTTGAGGTGTGTTGTATAAGGTATATTTTATTAACATTTATTGTTTTATTTTAAAGCTCATCGCTAAAAAATTTTCTTTTTTCGCTTCCATAAATAAGGTCCCTTTCCGGAATATCGTTAATAATAAGAAAAGCGTTAGGCATTTAATGTAGATAAACAGATAATTATCGAAGAATAAGTTACATAAAACTAATTATATATTGATTATAACCGGAAAAAAAAACACAAAGCATTGTTTAATTAGTAACATATTAAACTTTGTGATTTGAATTCATAAGGCTTGTATTGTCTTGTTTCTTAAAGTAAATAATTTATAGTAAGCCCATAACCAGAACAAGACAAAACAACCAAACCCGACGACACAGTTTAGAATGACCCATAAGTCTGGATACTGTTTAGGTGGCTCGATAAATCGATCACCAATATGGATAGAAAACATCGCTATATAGGAACAAATAATAATTATTTTCCATAGGATATTGTTTGGCAAGAGACTTCTGCGACGATAATCCTTATTAGTGTCACTAACTGGTGGACCTGGGGTCAAGAAACGTGGCAAAAACTTTGGCGTAAAAAAACTGAAGTTACCCAAAAGCCAGTTACACATTATAAAACATGTACTGTATTGCAAAGATAAGTGGTCCTTCTTCAACAATGGCCACAGGGTAAACAGAGCGACATTATTTATCCAACAAACAAATGATAGGACGTTTCTATCATTGGATGTGTATAGTAGTGTAACTGGTAGTAAAGGTACTAATATAGTCTTTTCATGAACTTGGAAACTGAACAAAAAGAACGACATGGCACAGACTGTGAGAGCATAAGGTAATAAATGTTTCTTTGGATACAATAGACTCATCAAAAAAGCTGGCATGAAACCAGCCACAGTCAAAACTAAAGAGTATAATTGAAGTTGTTCTTGTGTGTATAATGTTTTGAATTTTATAAACAAATTTCCAACGCACCAGAAATTTGCTACTTTATCTTCAAAGATACCTCTTGCAAAGGGGAAAATACGATGAATACATTGTTGAAGATTTGGAATTCTTCCTCCAAATAGGTATAAGGGTCCAAATGCGGAGACAAATGCCAATACTGTAGCGATAGCAATACCAATAAACCTTGAAACATTGAACCATTTTGGGAAGAATAAAGACTTGCTTAACAAATATGCGAAAAATACTGGCGCATAATACAGAGACATTTGCTTAAAACATATAGACCAGACAAAACATACTGCGGCCATTGAGTAAAACCCATCTAATAAATTATTAATGGTGTAAACTGTTAAACCTAACATGACAGAGTTGTATTGAAAATGACCATGATCAATTAGCATTAAAGACGGTTGGAATAAAATTGCCGCGGCAGCGATATATTGACTTACGGGTGATTGGTTTCTATGTCTTCCAACCCATTTTGTAAAATATACAACAGCTGGAATGTAGAAAATGATATCGCTTAGAACTACGGTTAGTCTCATAAATGTCTTGATCCCATCTCCTTCATATCCACGAGATTCATTCAACTTGAACCATGCTGGGTAAACGAATGTACCAATCTTACCCAATACATAAGAATGAAAGGCAGTCAAAGGTGGATAATCAAGACCCCAATATTGTAAATCAAACCAATACCATTCTGATATTGGTAAATGCTGCGTAATCTCCATCCAATGTCTTTGTGCTTCAAAATCACCAAACATCGGAGGTGTATTCATACCAGAATACGGTCCTAACCCAATTGCCAGACGAATAATCAACGCAAATATAATAATCACGTAATGTGTAAGCCATTGACTACCTGCCGGTCTAAATGGAGCTAAGAAATCGTAAAGTGGAGAGGCATAAAATGGATCATTATCTGGTTCATTAATATCGACAATTTTGGAACCGTGGTGGTTCTTATCTCTTTTGGAACCCTTCTTCTTTGTTGACATTATTTATAGAGATGTGAGATTTTTTGAGGTTAAACAAAATGAACACGAAAATGTGCTTTCCCTATATGTAAGCTTTTACCAAAACCTTTCTTCTTCTACAACTGCAGCAGGGGTAGTTATGGTTTTCCTGGTTTTAAAACTATTCGTCACCCTTTGTTTGTTGGCCTTTAATTTGTTTACTTAAATTACGAAATAAACCTTCAGCGCTGTCACTTAATAATTTTTCACTTTTTTGGCTTCCAAAAGAGACAGAGAGATGACAGACTAAGATACGATACAATGGTTGAAGGGCTCAACCCAAGATAACAGAGAATGGAATATTTTAGATATAAACTTAAGAATATTGTGTTATATATATAATTAAATACTGGTATACATTTATATATTAAGCGTCTGTAACGAGTTTAATGGTGATCGGCAACTTCGGCTTCAGTAATTCCATTTCTTATGGAAGATCTCCAACCAACAGCCCTTTCAAACCCATTAGTACCTGTCTGGTAGTTTTCAAAAACCTTAAGTAATTTTTCACTGTCAGTTTCAACGAAGGGACCGTGCTGGACAATTGGTTGTTCTAGGATCAAACCGCCAATCAGGAAAAATTCAGTCTTTTCATCAGTATCAATGGTTCCCTCGATAGTATTACCGTCGATATTAAAGAATAATGTAGAATATTGGGGATAATGCTGTCCATTGATTGAAACAGCACCTTTGCTAACGTATAGAAATACATTGAAGTTAGAAGGTACTTGTTGTTCAAAATGCGTATCTTTCTTATCTGAGTTAAATACGTAATATTCCACAGGAGTGTATGCTAGTTCTTTCACTGATTCGACACCATATGAGTTACCGCTGATAACTTTTACGCTTAGATGATCATTTGGCCTAGCAATAGGAATATCATCATTTCTTAGGTCTCTATATCTTGGATCAACGTTCTTTAATTTAGCTGGCAAATCCACCCATAACTGCAGACCAACACATGGTGAATTATCTGCCATTAGAACTGGTATCTCTGCATGCATAGCACCTTTCCCAGCTGTCATAAACTGCATGTCACCAGGACGTAGTATCCCTTTAGCACCAGTGAAATCCTCATGAGCTATCATACCTTGTGACATGTATGTAATGGTCTCCTGTCCATGATGAGGATGGTCTGGGAACCCAGCCGGTGGTGATACTGTGAAATGGTCCAATAATAAAAAGGGACTAAAATTACGTTGTTTGTGGGTACCGATGGATCTTCTAACGGTGGCACCCACACCTTCTTTAGCCTCTGTGGCGATGAAATGGTGTGCAAGTGTACGTAAAATCTTGGTCATTATAAATTTGTTTAGTGTATTTGAATGGAATAATTAGTTCTTGATCTATTATTACTAACGATCATAATGTAAATTCCAAAATCGAGAAAGACAAAAAACAAAAAATGCAACCTTTGACATGTCTCATCCAGAACACACACCCTTTATATACCTTTGCTTTCCTGTCGGAGTTCTCGAAACTGTCACGACAGCACACACACACACACACACAGAATCAAAAGCAAACTCTAATCAATTTAGCCACACCAAAATATCGCAAATTAACGAAATAAATCAGAACTTAATAATATCTTACTCATCAAATGGTCATCGCACACTATCAACAATTTCGCGATATTCTCTGAGCGTCGCGCGATGAATAAGGAATTATTAATTATAATAATAGTAATTAATTAATTAACAATAACAAGGTTAAGATATTTGTTAAAAGGTGTTTACTAATATTATTTGATAGATGGCATATTATATAATAGGAAAAGGGGGAGGATAGTGAAGTGAAGTATATCAGTCGGAGTTATTATTTAGCAGTAATATTACATAATAGATGTCTGATGAGGATTCACTTTCCTTTGGGGAGGATTTCGATGAGCTTTTAGAACTGGCAAATAAACCACCAAAGTCAACCCAGGTAACTACTGCTCCCACGACACAGACAAATACTAGTACGTTAACTACAGATACCAACAATAGTAATGAAAGCCGAACAGATCTAAATGACGGGAATGTTCTAGAACACCAATTGAATGAGGCAAAGGGAGAAGCAAGCGTGCTTAGAGATAAGATCTCACGTCTCAATCAAGAAAGAGAACAAGAGAGAAAATTATTACAAGAACAAATGACGAAATTGAGCGAAGGCCATATCACTGAGGAAGGTAATTTGAAACAAACCATTCAAAGGTTACAAGACGAGAAAAGATTTCTCACAATGGGTGCAAAGACAGCTGCCGCTACAGCGGCTACTATGGCAACCGTATCATCATCAACTGCCGTATCATTATCAACGTCATCCTCGTCTCCAGTCACACCAGTATCAATAAATTCCTCACGTATAAGAAATGCTAGTATAAGTTTAAATAACCGACATAGAGGGCAACCTGGAAGTAGTGTTACTAGTTCACCTATAGTTAAGAGAAGAAAGATTGGTGAAACTTTACCACCACCTAAAAAAAATGGCAATAATAGTCCTGCAGTCCTTTTGAATCTTAATAAAATAACTGCAGATGAAGTAAGTTTATTATTTGATGCAATTATATCTCATAGATCGGTTGGTACCGATATGACCACAATAGAAATTTTGAATAAATTAACATTGAAAAATATTCAAAGTTCTGAATTGAAGGAAGATTATAGAATTTGGGATAATGAATCTATTGGTAAATCATTATTTATTCTGCTCTCTGATACTAAGAAAAGTTTATCGTTAGATAAATGCATTGGGATTCTTCAGGAGAAGATAGCTTTTTTAATTAAGACTATATGTTTTAATGAGACCGAGTCTAACATTGCTGTACCATTCTTATTGGAAATCATGTACCAAATTATTACATTTAGACCAAGTGCTGTGAGACAGTATGTGTTGAAAAATACATTTATGTTCCTTTGTGACTTAATACGAGTGGAAGAACATACATTAATGGAATCCAAATTACCACAGGATTACGAAAATGAACAATTACAACCACAAATATTTCAATTTGAGTTAATTAATAACTTGGTTATATTCAACTCTTTTGACTTGTTGGAAATGTCACTTAGAATATTACAATCACATCAGATATCAAAGGAAGATTTTAAATCATTTTTTGATCCAACTTTAATGACTCTACTTAAATCTATCTATAAGTTGGCATTACCAATCTCGTATAAAATCAATTTTAGAGTGACTATTAATATAATAGAGACATTAAAAACAATAGCTAATATTCAGGAAAGCCTATTACCAATTGATAATGCTAATATTGGAAACAAGGATTCAAGCACTGGGTCACTTTTAGAATCTTCGTGGTGGAATGAATGTATTTTCAGAGTATATTCGATTTTAGAAAAAGAAATTAAAAACACAGATATTGATGATTCAACAGATATTAAATACGCACTAAATTTTAGTCGATATCATGACAGTTTTGGATTAATAAGGAATATTGGAAACGATACCATTGGACAAATAATTCCAAAATTAATAGATCCGAACATTATTCAGGGGACACCTTCAGTAATATCAAAGGATGATTTACAATTAACTAATCATGATGATGATATTGATTTTCAATTTGAATATTGGAATTTTTTATTGAAAAATGAGATATTAAATCTGTTTGACTCCTTATTGGCACTATACCCAAATGATTTACAAATAGCGAATAGTGAAATGTTATCAAGTTTAACGAAATTACTTTCTAGAGAACAAGAGATTTTGTTGGAAAGAAGCATTGGGCAAGATTCTCCAAATGTCATACATAGGCAAGAAATTATTGAGCATTTGGTTTCAACTATCTTTAGAGTTTGGACCCAAAATCGTCGTAATATAGACACTGAAAGAGTTAAAGAATTTGAAAATGAGTTATTTATGGCATTATGGAGAATAGTTGCCACTAGTAATGATACAGTTGTAAATCCAAAACGAAGTACTATAGAACTTAATGATCAAGCTATCCTTGTGGATTCATTATATCGAATGGCACTTGATGACGATATTAATTATTATGAGGATGCTTTTGACGATATACCTGATTATGTGAAGGATGAAATTGAGGCTGGACTTCAAGAACGGACTTCCAAAATCATGCAAATTAAATATAACGATACTTCTTTATCGATGGCACGTCATATCCTTGAAGCTGAAGTCGGTAGCTCTGTATCTATGGAAAATGTAGATTCTTTATATAAAGCTATGGGTTTATAGAAAGTAAAAAATATTTAACATTTAATATGATAATATTATAACGAATATGGTAATATAATTAAAAATCCTTTTTATTTATTTATTATTGTTTTGTTTAATAATACAATACAAATTTGAAAATATATGTATATATATGTACCATTAAGATGTGGTGAAGATAAAATTGAATGCTAATTTTGGAAGATTTATTTAAGCGGAAGCCTTTTGAGCGGTACCAGTTTGGAAACCGTTCTTGAATCTTCTAGAGACATGCTTTAGATATTGCATTCTACCGGTACCGACAGTTCTTCTTCTCTTAGCCTTAGCACCCCAGTTGTAAGATCTAGTCTTAGCAGCTGGGTAACCACAAGAAGAACAAGTCTTCTTTTGAACGTGGAAAGAACGACGACCACATCTGTTACATAGAGTGTGAGATTTGTTGTGACGCTTACCGAAAGATGGAGTACCCTCTGTTTATAATATATAACGTTAGAATATTGGATTTTAATACCATCGATTCAAAGATCGATACATATAAGATTTCAATAAATCAATTACGTTAAAATAAATTCGTTAGTAAATGGTGCTAAAAAAAAATATGATATTAAAAAGGGGAAATATTTCTAGGACAGAAAAATATAGTTTTCAGTATTTTAAGTCACTCTTCTATTGTTTCATGAGAGAACTTATAATTTGTATTGGACTATTCGTCTTTATATTGGTAAATATGTGTTTATTTCATCTCAATAAAAAAAGATAATTCCCAAAATATCGTCCCTCGAACGTTCTGATGTTAATCAGCTTATGATAGTATTCTTCGTGTATCCCTCTTTGTTGATGTCATACATCTGGGAACCCAATAAAGTTCAAATTCAAAAATTATCAAATTAACGTACTGGTTCATTAATACACTGGTATCATCGACAATATCTTAGTCCTTATGTAATCCATAAAATTATGACTATACACTATTCATTATTCCAATTAATCAATATATCTTCGACGTTTGTCTTGTTCTTCATCATTCTGCCTTATTCCGCCCAATTTTCTTATTTCATTATCCATCTTAAATCTTATTTACATACTACCCATGTTTGCTATTTATTTGATTGTATACTTCTATTCTATAACTAAACAATGAAATGAATATGTTAATTTATATATTATATTGACTTATATGTTATTTTTTTACCTCTAAAAGATGTTAATACGACACTATGGATAGGGTCTCGCAGTAAACCACATCTGCCACCTTCCAGTAAGCTAAACTTTGGAAATTAGAGGTGTATCAACAGTTTACAATCTTCTGTTCAGTTTCTCTATTACTGTGGTTCACAAAGAGTGAAATTTTCAAAATTTGTGCTGTCTCAGATGGTTTCTTACTGAGGTGCAATGTTTCCGTCTCTGAAAAAAAAGATATGTTTTCCATTCATTTTCGGTAATTATTGTGGGATTTTTTTAATTTCCAAAACTTTTCAAAACAAAAAAACCGTTAAAATAACATCTGTTTGGGTGCACGGGTGGCGTCACAGGATGTCCTGATGTTTTGAACAAAAGAAACAGTCTCATCGATTTTCGTCTTGTTTAATTTTGTTTTTTTGGTTGTTGACGCGAAATGTCTCACCCATTTCGTCATTTTCTGGTTTGTTTGTTTTCTTTGTGGTGCAAAAATATTCGCGTCGCTTTTGTTTTGATTTGAAGAGAATAACACACTCATCGAGGTTTCGCGTACACCCCCATCCCCCTTTCACCCTTCATAATTCTAGTACTCCTGGAAAGAATGTTTATGTATTTTCTCTCTCTCTCTCTCCCTCTTCAGTACAATTCTTTTTTATTTTTATTATACATTCAAAAATATATATTCGAGAGTGTAACCAACATTATTTAATCCTTATCTAGAAGGTAGAAAGTATATCACCAAATAGTTATATTACTAATAAACTACAGTCAGTAATATATTTACTTGATATTAAAGTATCAGATCCTTAGTATTATTAAGAAAGAAGAAGAAAACCAAGAAGAATATGTCAGTAGATTGCCCACCTTCATCTCCTGTGAGATTCAGGTTGTCAAGTCCGATGACTAGCAAAAGTTATGACAAATCAGGGAAAGATGCCCAACTAAACTCAACTATAATGAACTCCAAACCAATGCCTACTCCAGATCCTTCTTCAAGTATTGGTATGGGAATGTCATCTCCTGTGAAGAATCGTGATACTATTCCTACTTCACCTGTTAATGCAAAAGGTTCACGAGTAACTTCAATTGATGTAGATTTGGAAAAGAATAGTATAACTCGTCTAACGATTGGGAGAAAGAAATCTGTTTGTGATATTGTTTTACCTAATCGTCAAAATATCTCTAGACAACATGCTTTTATCACTTATTTAAACAAAGAAAACCAATTAAAAATTAAATGTAATGGTACTAATGGTATCATTGTCTTATTATCTTCAAATGGTATTCGTTGCAATCTTTCCTATATTAATAAAGAAGAACATATTTATAAGATGTCATTGGATGGCCCACCTGAAAAGGCACAAGTTTTAACATCTTTTGTTCTAGTGAAGGGAGAAACCGTAGTCATGCCATATTTAGAAGGTATTAAAATTAATTTTAGACAAGCTGAAGTGGCATTACATATAAAGGAAAATGCTTTAGAAAGTAACGAAGGAAGTGCCACTGAAAGTGAGGATGAAGCTTCTATGTTACCTATCACAACAGATTCATTCCATAATCCACCAGATACCCCAACCAAGATGTCCCTTTATAATAAACAAATTTCTTTATCGAATGTAACTGGAAAGAAATTACCTCATAAAAATGATTACAATTTATCAAGAAATTCTGTCGTAGAAAGTCATACATTCTTTCAGAATACCAATGTAACACCTTTATTGCAACCACCTGTACAGGATCCAGCTACTCCAAAAAAAATTGTTGATCCTTCATTTGGGTTGCACAATAACTATGAAACACCAATCCAAGGTCCAGATCAAAATATTGAAGCTAAAAATAACTCTTCAGCTAACATAAGAAAGGAAATGTTTGGTGATATTGAACCCGTGTTTAACTTTAGTACTACTCCAAAGGAGGAATCATTTGAAACACCTAATAAGAGACAAAAATTAAATAATCCAAGGTTGCAATCACCATTACCATCTGAATTATCAACCAATACCCAACATGCTTCTTTGAAAAAACAAAAGGGAAGGTCTAAAAAAGCTAAATCGTCAAAGGAAAATGCAGCTTCCTCGAATCTGACAATAAAGGATCTCGAAGAAAAGGGAATAAACTGTGCTGAAATTCAGCATATACTTGCTAATCATTTAGCATTCGCTGCCCAACAACAAACGCCTCTTTCGCAATTACAAAATACAAGCCATAGCATATCTAAATTAAATAGTGAGGAACTGCGTCTCTTATTGGAAACTGAGAAATCAATTGGTGTCATTAAGCGTGAAGGTAAAGATGCGGCAGGTAAACTACTAGAGGAAGAATTTTATTATGATATAGAAAATGATTATGATGAAGATAGAAGAGCTCTTGTAACATGTCTGAAAGGTGGAAGGGCTGGTATAAGATCAAGTAGGAAGAGTCACAAACAATACTTCTGGAAAAAACCAGGTAAGAAATAAGCGTATAATATTTTTGTACATATTGTTATTTCTAAAGAACTTTTATTGATACATAAAAAATTCTAAAATTATCTCTATTCAGTATATAATAAAAATATTTACTATTCCGATGTCTCTTGATGCATATCTGAATGGAAGTTGTATAAAAGTTTCCTGGCCCTTAACTACAAATTCTGCGAGTATTCATAGAGAAATTGGTGGGGGTAGAACAGACGCAGATGCACGTTTTTGTATAAACATCCACCTCCAACATGTAATTACTATACCTACACCCAACAAACCACCAGATATGACATCATACCAATGGTGTTTATGGTCTACGATTCTAGATATCATGACTATTGTAATAAGGAACAAACACCATATATTTCGTAACGGGTTCCCTGAAATAAATTTACATTGCCAAAAGTAAATGAACCCCAAACCACACATAATAAAACTAGAGTGCCCACTTGGCGTACTCTTCAGACCATCATAAAGTAATCTTGTATCTTTCTGTGTACATATCTGTGCAGTGTAGTATGCATTGGGGTCTCCATTCTGGATTTGGTTGGAATCTGGCTGGCATCTTTCCAGAAAATCAGGACGTGTGTTACCAATTATAAGTTTCAAAGAATTCGTCAATGTACCATTTATACTTAATATTAATGCTAAGCATAGTACACTAATATGGAAAAGGTGGTATTCCTTTGATAACCACTCTGGTTTATTATTTAACCACGGACCAGCTAGTTTCTTGATAGACTGTTTGTGAGATTTCATAAGGCAGTACCATGAAATGATTATCATTCCAATTAATACGGCCATTAGAACACATTCAATGTCACTGACCAATTCATCATCCTTAAACTCTTTTCCTATACTTGGATCATTCAGTTGAAATTTGATAGTCTCCCATCTGGGTACTAACTTGAATTCTGAATATATGAAGAATATGCTACATAGAAGTATTACTGTGTATTGGAAGTAATATGTTCTTGCGTAAGCAATTAGTGGTGCTACCTGCTTCCTGATCGCCATGGAATAAATATTTGGAAGGTCAAAATAAAGGGCACAGATACTGTCTCACTGATGTTTTAATATTCTTTAATAGATCAAACTGACAGATCAGATCAGATCAAATGAAATAAATTATGGTATATAAGTTAATTTTTAGTTCAATGTATAAACAACCTGACTCCTTTTGCAATCAATTAATTGAAGTTGTCTCATATATGTACGTCCTATCGTATTATATCAAGAATAGCAAACACTGCTTCTTTTGAGAAGGATGGGTAGTTTTCAGTCAGGTTTCTGAGCAAAAATTACTGAACAATTTGTCGAGTGAATTAGTTCTGATGAATTGAAGAGGAAGGGTATGTCGTATGCACCCCGAGAATCGTTAAGCGAATCAATTAAATTAACTGAAAAATACTTCCAGTTATAAATAATCATTTGTATTATGATAACAAGACAGAGTGAACATAAAGGGACGGTCAGAGTAAGTCCTATTCGGTGTGGTTGGAAGAAACTAGAATGAATACTACCATGGTTATATCCTTCTGGACTGTTTATGTTTTTTGTTTGATATTGGGAATTAAATAAGTATAATGTATGTAATTAAACTGTGTTTGATTATGTTAGAAAAAATGTACTTATATAAACATAAAATGATTACAAATTGTGTTGTAAGAATGGGAAAAAACAGAGTGAGAGTTATTTCAAGTAAACAAACGGAACTAAATTAAAAGAGATAGGAAGTCTCGTTTCTAATCGAACAGTTGCGATACTAGTTCTTGGTACATACCAATCTGATAATTATCTAGGGCCATATCCGGTAGACTGTTTGCGTTTTCCCATTTCTGGCGAATTGGATTGGTAAAAAGCTCATCTTCATTAAAATCACTAATCTTAGAAATGTCATTTTCAGCAAATGATGAAGTGTTGTTATTGTAATGGATATAGGGTAAGTTATTTACTTCGATCATATTTTGTAGCATACTTAGTTCATTACAAGCCCCTTTAAAGTAGCTCTCATCAACATTAAGATTATTTGGTACTGGATTAAACCAAACTCTAGTTTTGTAGAACCTGAATAAATCAGATACTATCCCAGTAAAATCTGCGTTGTGGTCTCCAATGTAATAGACATACACCTTCGACATATCAAATTGAAATTCTGCATTTAAGATTTTAACCTGTAGTTCCTCACTAGATTGGTTTTGTAGAGAGTTATTATACGAATCGATTTTTGTCCTTATTACATGTAAAATCTTTAGTTCATTCTGATACTTTAGATGAAGCTCGTTTGTTACCTCTGTCCTAGTGGAAAATCTGATGATTTTTTTAGTAAAATAGCTGTTTCTGGTCATATCGATCAGACCATATCTAGATGTATCGATCAGTTCATCGTCATGAGTGTTGTTGATGGTATTCATAAAATCTTCTATGAAAATCGAATTATCATGTATTTGATCTGTTGAGGAAGACGCATCGATTTGTATCTTTTTCTTTAAGAATTGGAATAGAAGAGCTAAGTTATTTCTTAGGATAGGTTCAACTATAACTGCCATATCTTTCCCTTTGTCTCCTTGAACAATCACAATATCACCTCTGGTAAAAAGCATTTTAGAATTTTTTGTTGATGAAAATATCTCGAGTTTCCCATTTTTTGTGGCACAGAGAAACAGGTTTCTATCTGGAGGGCTAGATATACCTCTTGTATCATAATGCTCTGAAGAAGGTCTAGATCTCATTTCTTTATACCAAAGTAAAAATTTGACAAATATGGTCATTTTATTCTCTTCTTTTGTCGACTCTTCAAATTTTTCATTATTCTCGATTTGGTTAAATGGTTTCAAGGTGTATTTAATGTAATCTACCAGTGCATAAACTTGCCTCGTAGAAAAGTATTTTCTTCCATATGTCTTGTATATTTGAGATAGTTCTTCCTTAGGTCTGAATTTACCATCTTTAAAATTTATAAAAGGAGTTGTTTCTGAGTGAACACCATTTAGAGGTACTTCGTAGGATCCTTTGATTGTCAAATGAGGTATGTCAAATTGCGTAAGCATTTTCGTTACGAGAGATGTTGACTGTAGAGGCGAGTTAGGTTGACTTTGGTCATCATTTTTAAAAGGAATCGCTTCATTATCTTGTGTTGCGTTTGAAGAAGTGTTAGAGGATGTTCTCTGCTCTTGAATATTATCAGTTGTTTCCTTAAATCCGGCGTTTAATGCACTCCAAATAGAAAAGTCGATTTCTTTGTTATCATGTAGTCTGTCTAATGGAGCTCGATAATTCTTGAAATAATGGAGACACTGCATTCTTATCTGTTCTATTAATGGAATATTCGAACTTTTTGTAACAAAGATACAAGCCCCATGGAGGGCACTTTGAATAGTAATCTTTTTGTCCCAAATAAACGGTGGTTTGGATGGTGTAATTCCCGAATTTTCCTCGAATCCATTGACTTTGTCTTCATTTTGTAATTCCAAGAGACCGTTTACGACGCTTGAAATAAGCTCATCAAGATTATTAATGTACTCTTCTTTTGATTTCTTAGGTTTTGTAACTTTTTTTTTGTTTTCTTCGAGACTATTTGAAATATCAATTGCCTTTACCCTTTCAATTTCGACTGTAGAACGAGTAGTGACCGGTGTTATATTACTGAAAAATTTGCTAGTCTCCGTAGCACTCTGTTCAGTGGTCCAATAAGAATATGACCCAGGTGATATATTATTGTGAAGAATATTAGGTGATCGATGAATATTTACTATATCTTCTTCTTTGAATGAAACATGTCTTCCACATGGGAAATTTAGACCATTTGTTTCTTCTCGAAATCGGCCAGCATTTGGCGGTCCAGTAATAAATGGAAACCTGAAAGATAGATCGATTGAACGTTCATGTTTTGGGGACCTAGTTTTATATAGGGATTGACCCACATAATTTGTTTTAGGGATCAATGGCGGCTTGGTCAATATACTATCGATAACCATTTTTTATATTGATCTTGGAAAGGTTCACTTGTTATTCTACTTTGTGAAAGTGAATGATTGTCTTCGTTAATCGTTATTGTTGAAAATTCGTAAGAGGATAGTTGTTAAATTAACAACTCTAAAGGTTTATTAAATATATATAGCAAAAAATAATTAGATAACCTGAATAATTTCCTTCTCAACTATTTTGTTTTTTGTTATTTAAAGAATGGGTCAGGTAAAGTTAGCAATCTGGTTTAAATATGTTCCTTTCAGAAAATCAATATTTTCAAAATTGTTAAAAACAGGATATATTTAGTTATACACATTTGTTCCCTTTAATAAATTGCTTAGTTAAATTATGAAAACATTAAAAATTTCTTGATATAAATCACTGTCTTTCTTACACTCTAAAGTTCCTCTAAAGATGTCTATTTTCTGTTTTTTGGGTCGTACTTCTTTTTGGAACGACGACTCTATCTAGCAAATCGTGTGGAAATGTTTATTAAAGCCGTCATGGAATAATGATTAATTTAAAAAGTATTTCTTCGTCCCTATAAAATCTTGAAGAGTACCACACGAAGAAGGGGTTCCTGGTACATTTTTCCTCCTTCGGGGATGCAGAGGGTCCATCTTGTCACATCTTGTTTCCTACGCTTGTGGCACTTAGCGTTTCCTTTTTGGGTAACATTTAAGTCCCTCTTTTAAATTTTTTTTTTTTTTTGAATGACAGAAAAGGTTGTCCGCTTACCATTTTCTGAGTTAAAAATATTTAATACAAATTACCTGTCAGGTTTGTGACAACAAATTACCTTCTAAATATCAATATTACACAGAAGCTCAAGTATTAGTTGATGTGGATAACAATCCCCCACCCCGTCCCCTCAGGAAGATCTTTTTTATAATGTTTATATTTCCTAAAATGTAAATTGTGCAAACTTGAAACTAATAGAGGAAGAGGTGATACCGTAACATTGCCCGTAGGTATTTTAATAGAAAATGCAGTGATTTTATTATTACTTCATATTCATTATGTCATTATTTAGTTTAGTTATTTTACCTAAATTTTCAAAGGGATCGCCATTTCAAGTATGACAATATGAGCAGGACCCTAAAAAAAACTTCGTCTAGTAATTGTTGACATTGAATATTCATGATGACATAATACTACGTATTTGATCTAAGCGTTGTCAATTTGGGTCCCTTTGAAAATATATATATTTTTTGTAAGAAAGATTTTAATCTGGATGTTTATCTATACCTGTCATGTAGGATGGGAGCTTGTTTTCAGGTGTTGTAATGTATTTGTACCTATTTTATATACGTAATGTTATGTGTTTATATGTATACCTTTTACGAAAGATCAACTTATGAAAACAAAACAAAAGATCGGATCAACGATACAGATCTTATTTATTATTACGACTTCTTAAAATGAAGTGCATGGAACTCCGTGGTAAATTTATACTGCATTTAAAAATTCATGTAATCCAAGTAATAGTGCTGTATACCACAACTTGTAATGTTAAACCACACATAGGTAGAATACACCATTTATTAATAACATGATTATAAAGTAAATTAAAAGTACTTTCAATTTATTTGTCTTTGTAGCCACTGTTTCTACCACATTTGTACTTGTCGTTAATCTTTCGGGCTCTGATTCTTTCGTAGGATCCCCATTCTCAATTTTCACGCTGTCATGTTGTGCGATTTCCCTAAATGCAAATCCAAGACCCTTTACCATGTGCCACTCAACGTGGCAATGTACCAGCCATAAACCTTCTGTATTTAATTTGAATCTGATTACAGCAAAAGAACTTCCAGGGATGTTTATACTATCTCGTACAGTGGGTGTATCACCTGTCTCCTTCCAATATTTAAGGTCCGATCGGTATTTATCCCAGGCAATTCCTTGTTGATTATCCTTGTCAAGACGACCTTCCCTTCCATTTCCAATTGAAATTAATTGAAACCTATGCCCATGAAGATGCCATGGGTGTCGCATATGATCAATTGAGTTGATTATAATTTCTACAGTTTTGTTGGAAGATTCTAATTTAATTGGCTCCTTAATGAATTCTTGTAACGTCTTACCTCCCATTTTGTACATACCTGTTCCATATTTATTTTTGGTTGTTTGATCCGAGTGAAACTCATAATCAAAGTTTAGACTTACCACGACATCATCAAGTAGACTTGAAGTCAGGACCGAATTTAAATCACCTTGGTCTATTGGTATTAATTCTCGAAATAGCTCATGTTTGTTTAATCGTGGGAGAGATTTAATAGAAATTGCAGAGCTGTCAGGACGTTGCGAAGAAAACTCTTCCGTATTAATAGTTGGACGTAAATACCATAATGATTTACTAAAATATCCCATCATCTTATTGCAGCCATTTATCAAGCGTACATACTCTTGGTTTTCAGGAATTTTTACAATCACGGTATACCTTTGCCCCACGGCTAAACTCAGAGTGCTGAGAATGTATGGCTTCACTAATACCCCATCTGTTTCAATTACTACCATATTTAGGTTTTCAACATTTATTATTTGAGTACCAGACATACCAGAATTGATAATTCTTAACTTTAGGTACCTAGTCTGCCCCGAAATATTGTCGACTGTATCATGTTCAGGCTTACCATTGATCGTGGAGCCAGTTAGCCTAGGGTCTGGAGTGCCATCAAACGCCACAACATCATTCTTTAAAATATCTAGCCCCCAATAATCATATGTGTCAGAAAGTGCTACAATTTTTTCTTCAGTACTTATATCGTTTAAGTTATAATCTTCCCCAAAAGGATCGTTTATGGAAAGATAAGAGTTAGGTTTAATGTTCTCTAAGTCTAGAGTTGATAATGACGAGATTATATTGTTTGCTAGTTTATCGTATCTGTCACAGTTTATGATAAGAACACCTCTCAGTCCATCGCCATATTGTACTGAAGTATGAGAGTGATACCAAAATGTTCCGCAAGTATCTTTGGGGATAGTTATGTTATAAATATATACCTCATTAGGTTGAATAGGATCCTGTGTCACGTAAGGAACACCGTCATTTTCATTTCCTATTCCAATAAGACCATGGAAATGAATAGTAGTTGTACAGTATTCTTTTAAAAGTTGATCATCCTCGGAAGCTTTGAGGTCTTCTGGTGAGCAGATATGGTTCTTAACAGTGAGGTGAAGGGTATCCCCAGCTCGCATATTAATAACTGGACCATATGTTTTATTATTACCATTAATTGATATTATTCTTTTGTTTGAATTAAGGATATTGCTAGTTACATCGAACTCGATATCATGTGTCGTTGGATTGATCTCCGAAAAGGCCGTTACATATCTTAATAGCAATAATGGTAGAACCACAAAATAAACATTTGATATGAGGGATATCATTGTTGATACATTTAAAAAAGAAATGAAGATTGTATTAGCTTACAGGAATTGCTTTTGTTCTCTATAGATGATGGGCAGTTGAGTATAATCACGATTTTAATTATACCCCTGATTGGGTTTAAAAAAATTAAAAAAGAATGGTTGCTAAGAGATTCGAACTCTTGCATCTTACGATACCTGAGTATTCCTAGCTGAATGCTAGTTAAGAATCCTAAGATATCTTGAATCAGGCGCCTTAGACCGCTCGGCCAAACAACCACTTATTTGTGAAAAAAAAGTAACGAGGTAGGGTTTATGTCCGCGTAAATATTTATTAGTTGTGTGGCAGATTACCCTAAATCGTATAAGGATATCTACTAACACTTGTTTATGTTTATGTTTATGTTTGCTCTTGTACAAGTTAAGGGACTACAAGGGGTTTATTGAGTATATTGCATGTATAGGAAGGCTTGTAGTTCACTGATGGTAATGCTATAATATTCAACGGCTTATTGTATACTTGAACTAGAATGATCGATTCCGATTTTCTTGCTTTTCTTGACTGGTTTCTTTCAACTGAAAGATGAACATTAACCTTTGGAGATAGGAGAGGCCATTTTATAGAAGTGCTCTCTATCTCAGCTGACATGCGTGCGACGTCCATTTGGGTATGTCCCTCGTTGTTCAGGATCGGCCTGCTGACGTATCCCGAACAACTCATCAACCAACGTCAGGCGAGGGCTCTCATATTGGTTGATCTATACGAAGTGTCGAGAGAACTTCGTTCTACGACTCTTTCTGAGTGTGATGGTCGTTAGGCTGTCTTTATAGCTAAAGATGTCACTGTCATGGAATAAACTGTCAGCAATGCCTAACGCGGTTCACTGATCTTATTCACGTGATAGTTCTATTGCAAGATGCTATCATTAACGCATAAGATGCTAGAGAAGGTTAGTTTACACCTTAGTTGTCATTTTTCGATCAAGCAAAATGGTTAAACTCGTTACAAAAAATTATGAGAAAGTCTCTCTATAACCTAAGTAAGTTTTAAAATTTGAGTGGTGAACTAGAATTAAATTGAATGAAGTATGTCGCCACTTCTACTTTTGAAAAATATCATCTGGTGCATCAATTAGCCAATTGTAAAGAATGTTGGTGATACTACTGGCGTTGCTGTACTGTAGTGTAAATAGACATTTTGGTGTTAGGTATTTCAAGGATAAAACAGCTTATTGTAGAGAATCTGAGGCAGATATTTCATTCTCTTTTGATTGATTTAATTCTGATCTCTTAGTGATGTTTAGTTCGGACATTTTTTATTATGATAATTGATCCTTTATTTTAAATTATATAATCTACAAATAAAATAACTAAATTTATTTCGTTATTTTACGATGATGGCTTTATATATGCCATCAAATCCAATATTGTCAATTATTTCTTTACAATATTTTTGGACTAAATGTCGCTATAAGTTAACCTTAGTTTCTGACAATTATATATGTTTCCTATACAACAATAAATGGTTGGGTATTCAATATTCGATTTGTAAAAAAAATGAAGATACTTGTAGTGATGGAAATTATCAGGATTGCTAATATCTAGAATGATTTACAAAATCTAGATGAAAGTAATTAATAAAGTTGCTTTTTAACTACAACCACCTTCAAGGTACTCAATCCTCATCACAATATTATTTAATTATGAACACACATTCCGAATCTAATATCAAAATGTCTGCTTCAGCTCACGTAGCTTATATGGATTATATATCTCTGCATTATTACTATCATTTTTGCATATTATAGTTCTCCGGCATCCGGAACATAAACATTACTAACTTCATTAAATATTTATTGGACATACATACATGGTTATATAAAAATATGTAATAGAAAAACTGAGGATAATCCTATTAAAAAAAGGTTGAAAGAAAAGAGCTCAGACATACCAGGCGTAACACGTTATTTTGTTTAACTAGCCAGGAGTTATAACTTCAAACATATTGTATTTTCTATTTATTGAATTCATCTAAGCCACGTTGATATCCTTGGTCCCATTCCCACATAAAACTGCTATCACCTTTAGCAGCCACATATTCTCTCCTTCTTCTTGCAGTCCAAGATTTCCATCTACCAATTCTTGAATTATCTAAACCATTGAACCCTTGAATATCATTAACAGCCTGCCTTATAGCATCTTCAAACCTCCAATGTTCAAACTTATCACCTTTTCCATTCCAATATTGGATATGTTCTGCAATAATTCTACTAACTGTATTTTGATCAATAGATTTGACTGTTTTTGATCTCAATTGTAAATTTTTCTTTGAGACTTGTGGTATAAATCCCCATTCACCACCATCACCCCATTTGAATTGTAAAGTCCAAAAATACCAACCAAAACTTGCCATCTTGGGGAAAATGTTTGTTTGCATAGTACCAAAATTTGAAATAAATACACTACGATTACCATTTGTACGTTTCCAAGTCTCTTCATCTAAAACGCATGAGAACTCACCTACAACAAAATCAGCTTTCCCTTTATCAAGTGATACTGTCTGTGGTAATTGATTTATGATAGTCCCTGCATCTTTGCTTTTATCCTCATTTGAGAAACATCGATATACGTGTGAGTCGATTACAACATTATTCACTAGATTGTTAGCTGAGACCCAATCTGACCATTGTTGAGGCCACCAACCATCTGAAATAATAACTGGTAAATTATTATCAATCTTAGAGATGCTACTAACAGCACGAGAATAATAGGATTTAATATCATTTGCACTGTTATCAAAGTAAGTCTCATTTACAATTTGTAAACCTGCAATATTTTCGTATGGGACACATATATCTCTAGCAATAAATGGAAGAATCTCATCACACATCTTACTAACATATTTGGAAGTCTTAAAGAATACAGCCGGATTTTGAATTATACCACTGTGAGCTTCACTATTTGCACCACCTGGTAAGCCATGAACATCTATAAGAATACTAATATTATACTTGGAGGCGGTACTAATCAATTGTTTAAGATAATCCCAAGGTTTGGCATTAGCGTAGACTCCTGCCACTGGTTGGAAAGGCAATCCATTTAAAAATGACCCATTATTGACATGCCAGTAACCAATTGGTACTCTCATAGAAGTAATATTTGCATTATTACGTAGAAAATTCCAATCAATCTTTTGTAAATAACTTTGATAGTGTTGTCTTAATCTGTCTGCAGCACCATTAGTACCAAACTTTGTAGCACATTTAGATACGGCATCGAATTCGGTATTACCACCTCCAACTTCGTTGAATAGGTCGTCATAGATCCAGGACTCTAGAACAAATAAAGAGCCTAGATTTACACCGTAATTAACTCTGTTTCTAAAGATAGTTCTCTTATCTACGTTCAACGCGTCACTTAGAATAACATCTGTGGTAAAGTCCTTTTTCTCAAATTTTTCCTTTAGAGATTTGAAGAGTGTCATGTTATAATAGATAGTTTAAGTATTTAATAATTTCTAATTGATTGAATCCTTTAAGGAAAGTGTTTTAAAACTGTGAAAGAGTAGGGTGTATAGTAAGCCTCTTCTTCCCTAAAAAAAGATGGCCAATTTTGTAAGAAAACAAAAAATACAAAAATTAGAAAAACTTCGTTGATGGAACAAAAACGACAAAGATATTCTACATTTTATTGTTGCAAATAACGTCAAGTTCTATGACAGATGTTTTTACCTGTTCTCAGTAATTACGAGATGAGTATACATAGAGAGATGGGTACCAATTGCAGGCAATGATTCGGTGACTAAGCCCATTTTTTCACTAAGTTGTTTATACGGTTATTATAAGATAGCAAAAATGTAATCATATTTAAACGAACTAACAAAGCATTACAATCCGGATATGGTTCCCATTTAATAACCTTGTGGAGGCACTAAAATCCTTAAAGTTCCATAAGAAATACAACGATTAAAATTAGAATGCTTTCCCCCCCCTCATAGCAAAGCTATTTGAAACCTGAGGTTCAAAAGTCCTTAATATAATTAGGCAATCGAAACCAAAAAAAAGGTTATACCCTGAGCTAAGATGAATTTCGCATCTCTAACTAGTTTAAACATAGTTTCATTATTAAAGAAGGAAGGATGCGTCCCCAAATAACAATATATCTGAAGACTGAAAACTTGACTTATTATCTTTCATCTAAACATTTCTTCAACAGGGGATACTTACATAGAACGTTTTTTAAACAATAGGCCAAAATTTGAATTTCGGAATAATTGTTTATTTCATGTATATATATATATATTTCTTGACTTGAATAAAACTGAATAGTAGTCAATATTTGCAAACATTTCTTGCATTCAATTACAAAGATACTCAAACATATAACTAAGTTCTTCCTCGAACGTTATTTATTCATCGATCGATTTTATAAATAGCATCAATTACAAGAAAGAGTATAAGAAATGATGGATAAGGTAGACTTTAAATATGCTATCCTTTTCGGTATATTTAGTTCCTTCAAAGATATAATCAATGGGATGGCAATTTTAATGGGTATTGCAACATTTATATGTTGGTATTCAAATAAAGTTTCACATCAAATGATTCTAGGAACTTTTAAATTAACTATAGTTTTATTAGTTTGTTCAATAATTACAAATATCCTATTTGGTGTATTGTTTAATCCGGATTATTAAAGTAAATAATAAACGATAATCAATCAATTAATTAGAATTACGATAGTTACGATATGTAAATTATAATTAGGTATTGCTTGATTGGTTCTCTTTCATCTATGATATTACATAGTAATGACGTATAGTCAGTCATAATAAACATTTGACAGATCTTATTTATTCATTTTCGATCAAATATGCAACCATCTATCGTCGCGCATAATGACTATATTTTATATATTTCAAATCAATACAAATAGTAAGTTACCTTTCCTAACTACAACCTGACGACTCAATTTTGCTGAATATCATGTATATAATATTTTAAAACATTTTGTAAAAAAATAAATAATAAATTATCACTTTTGTTTTTTTGTTTACTTAATTGATAGAATTGGGACGTTTCTCGATTGATACCAAAATGCAAAAAATGTGACAAAATATGAAAAAAAAAAAATAGTGAGCGAGTTACGACAGTAATCATGAAAGTTTGTAGTGAAAAGAATTATAAATAAAATTAAAAGAATTAAACTAGAAATTTATGTAGAAGGATAAAAAAAAGGGTAATAATTAATTAGGAATATTAAACATTAAAAAATAATAGAAGGGTCTTTTTTTTTTCTTGTCAAAAGGAAAAAAAAATTAAAAATTAAAAACGTTATTATTATTTCCCAAAGTTTCTTCTTCTTCTTAATATTTGAATGAATCAAACAAGAGAAAGAAGAAAACAATGGTTCATTAAAAAAAGCAGAAAAAAAGGGTAGATAAGACATTAGTTTAAAAAATAAAAAAACATTATTAATTTTCTTCTTTCTTAGTTAACTTTAACTTATCTAATGGTGATTTAGACTTCTTCTTTTCTTCATTACCAGAATCAGATTCAGATTTCTTTGAAGTGACGCTAGCAGCAGAACCTACAGAAGGTAAAGGATCCAATTCAGCTTCTGCACCCAAGGTATCTAAACCCATCTTTTCTAAACCGACATATTGAACGAAGACTAACCAAACAGCAGGTAAGACACCTAGATAAATTAAATCAATAATACCGTAAAAGATATGTTCAGAATCTGGTACAATAACATTACCAGCTTCAGATAAACCGAAACAAATTGGGTAAATTAACCAAATGAAAGCATTCAAACCAAACATGTAAGTGAAAATCTTAGTAACGTCCTCACCTAATCTTTTAGTTAGATTCTTAGTAGTAGTCATTAAAGAGACTAAAGTCACAATGATTGAAGCAGTACCGAAAGTGTAATAACCCCATTTGTAAGTAGAATGGACAACACAAGCGACTAAATAACCGATAACGAATAATTCAGTAAAGAAACAATTGAAAATAATGTGCCAAATTGGAGTCTTACCCATTAAAGATAGTTGAATAACAGGCCATGGCATAGCTAAAAACCAACCGATTAATCTTGAGTAGAAGATTTGTCTTGTACCTAAATTAGTCTCTTGAGTTGAGACTCTATTACGATTATAAAGGGCGACAACTGGAGCCCAACCTAAATTTGAAGCCATTGTAAAATAATTTACAGCCATACATGCGTATGGAATAATAATGGTATAATAAACAAATCTTTCATTAGCTGGTTTTTTAAACATTAGTAATATAGCGATAATACAAGCAAAAGTGTAGATACAGAAAACTGTAAATAACCAATCGGAACCTCTACTAGTAATATGGAAATCTGCCTTTGCAGGTCCATTAATTTTTAAAGCTTCATTCCCACCTCTTTTAATTAAATCTAAATATTCAGACATTTGTAAATATATATTTGTTGATCTGGTATATATACATATATAAAGAGTTTAATAAAAGATAGAGAAAAAAGTTAGTGAGAATAAGAATGAAAATAAAGTAAACAGTTAATAAAACAATCTGTTTATATAAGTTTTTCTTTTTTCAAGAAACATTAACAATTATTAAATTGTAAGAAGAAGTCCATAAGCATCTCTTTCTCTCGAAAGACAGCAAAAGAACCAATAGTCTTCCAAGAAAAATTTTGCTGTTTGAAGGGGGAGGGTGGACTAAAATATATTTAAGTATTACCTAATAGGGACAGATTAATAAATATTTGAATTAAAATCATAAGGATATTTTTTTTTCTAAAAAGTTCTATGTAATAAGTTAAAATACCCGGAGAGAAAAGGGACAGAATGTAATTAAATATGAAACAAGACTACGTAACATAAAGAACTATGTCAAAAAAATAAAAATAAAAAGGTATATGCAATGCGCATCACATAATACTAATGGCAATACAAACAAACCCTTAAAGTTTACGGTATTAACGGGATGGATAAAATATCGAGATGATTCAAATAATTAAAAGAGTAACGTAGTTACGATCAACAAACAATACGTATATATATATAGTGTATATATGCAGGGATAGAACTTAATTAGAAGGGACTCCCTTTCCAGAAGAAAACGCCGAGGCTATAATATATATATTATAGATATTTATATGTATTATAGTAAAAGAGTCATTGTAGCCAAATTAAGTAATGCGTAAGTTCGGTGTAAGAATGTGTTATTTAATAAAGTGGGATGTTAATCCAATTTTCTTATGTAGTAAATGACAACGACACACTCTCTCCCACACCACAGCCAAACAAATTTCTCCGGGGTGGCTATACTCTTTCTACGTAATTTATTTTTCTTCCGTGCAGTACACGTACAAACAGAATAGTTAATTAACGCGGGTAAATAAATACACACACGTATACACATGTAGACCAATCATGTTTCATTACGGCTATATAGAATATTTCAGTGACAGCACTCAGACACAGGCTACTTCCCTCCCTGTCAATATGATCAATATGATTAAAAGCCAGTGTCACGTGACCGCACGTGACCGCACTGTCGCAATGGCCACCACTTTGTACCAAAATAGTAACAAACACAACAAATTTGCTAATTTAGAAATAAACAGCGAAAATGGGCTCGTATAAACAGTTAGAAGAGAGATGTCAGGGCTCAGCCACTATTCCGCGTACTACATCCTGGCACACACCCACACACTAAATGTACGCGGCACACCCACACACCGCACACACATATAAACGGTTCATTAAATTTGTTGAAAAAGAGAGAGACCCCCTCCCTGCGGGCCCACGACTGTCCCCATGCGATTTGTCTAAACGACCAGCAACAACAACAACGACAACAACAAAAAGAGAAGAAGTACGTTAACCTGCATATAAGAAATCGACCACACAGAGTGCTATTGAATAATGTATATATATATAGTATTAATCTAAACGAACCACAATTTAATAATGCTACGCTTCACACGTACATACGTACTAAACAGGTAAATGCATAAGAAGAAACCACACTTCCTTACTTAAACGAGAAGAACACCACCACTACGCTCACGCTGCCTGCTTCTTGCTATAAATAAGAGTAACACCCAGCCCTACCGCGTTTTCTCTGCCACACACCCACATTGATCGTACCTTTTCAGGGCCAAAACCAGGAAAACGAAGCGAGAACGACGAACAACCCGAATTCGTTTGCTTGGCGATTCTATCTGTTATCAAATCAAACCGTTCTTTTACGGGTTGGGGCAGCAGGCAAACAACCCTCCCCCCAGTGGAAACGCTTACTTCATTTCACAGTGCGTATATCAGATTTCGTTTAATGGAATTCGCACTCTTTCCTGATCTTGAAGGAACCTGACATTAACATACGATCCCTTGCGTTCATTAATATCACTGGTTCCTGTAATATATACAGGTTTCTTTGTATGCGTGGGATCGCCCGTATCATCTCACACCGTTTATATCACACATTCGATATTCTCTTTAGGAAGTGTCGTCAATTTACCATTTACCACCACTACTACTACATACTATACGGTTCACTAAATAGTAAAATTAGTAGGTTCCATCCTCTTTTAATTTAGAAAAATTTAATGAACGACGATACATCTTCTTCTGCTTCTCTCCACCCCTCATAGTACCTAACTATCCTATATTCTGTTGAAAAAAGTATATAAATATATAAATATATAAATATATCTTATACCAATTTAACAATTTTTTTGGTCTGAATAATGCTGTCGATTTCTCTTCTACTGCCCATTCATTAAAGATAAAATATAACATTAAACTGATTCATATACATTCTTTCGCTTTTCAATACAAACAAACAAAAATATGTCAGATTTACAAAATAATATTAAATTTCATACTTTGCTACCGCAATTAAATTTTAATGCAAACGATATCGATATCGCTTGTAAAGATAAATTAGATAAATTCACATTCAGTAATAAAAATTTGTTTATAGTTACTGAAAGATTGAATAGTCAAATAATTCCACCTTCTCCTCCTTTGTCCGCTGATAATTCACCACGATCAATAAATCAAGAAATTATTATTCCAATGATGCTAAAAGTTCAACAAGATCAATTAACCACAAATACATACACACCCCCATCACCAACACTATTGCATACTTTACCAACAACAACAAAACGTCGCAGTCGTCGTCATGTTTGTAAGACTTGTACAATGGCTTTTACAACGGCAGGCCATTTATCAAGACATAATAGAATCCATACAGGTGAAAAAAATCATACTTGTCCACATGATGGTTGCGGACAAAAATTTAGTAGACATGATAATTGTATTCAACATTATAGAACTCATTTAAGAAAAAAGTCTCGTAAGTGAAATTTGTCAACAACTTCATTAATTCTTTTCTACTACATATTTTTAATTATATATTCCTTATCCTTTTATAAAGTAAATCTTTAAAAAAACAAAACAACAACTGTATTACTTACATACTTTATTTTTTTTCATCTCTATGCTGCTACGCATTATGCAATATTTTTTCAATCTCTCTTTCATTTTTAAAGGAAAAAACTACGAATTGAAAAACAACAACAACAATTTTTTTTTGCTCTTTGGGAGATTCGATGAGGTTTAACTTGTTGTTGAAAGTGAAATAACACAGAAGAGACCTATTGAGAGAGAGAGAGAGAGAGAGATGAGTACACAAGTTGAACCGATAATTTGTAATACTTGTTTAGGTGGTGATGATGAATCTATACCACAACTTACTATAAATAAAATTTCAAATGGTTTACAGTGTAAAATATGTACTTTACCAACAACATTATATCATTTTAAAAGCTTAAATTCAAGAAATTTAGTAAAGACAAAAATTTGTTTTAATTGTGCAAAACAAAGAAATTGTTGTCAATGTTGCATGCTAGATATGAAATGGCATATCTCTTTATCAATGAGAGATAAATTAATTTCATATTTAAATGGACAAGATGAATCAAGTTTAATGACTCCCGAAGCTACAAATGTTATGATGAAAAGATATTTAGCTTTACAAAATGGGAAACTTGGTGGTGCAAAATTTACTTCAGATTCAAATGCCTTAGAAAATTTATTAAATCAAGAATTAGAAACTTCAATAACAAAATTGGAAAAAAGTTTAAATTCCAATAAGAAACAATCGACTACTAATAATCTAGATATAGATATTAAACCTGTCCTGGCTCATTTGCCATTAACTCAAACTTTGGAAAATTCAAAATGTTTATCCTTCTTTCTATATAATATCGATTCATCTATCCCCGAATGGAAGATTAAAGACGCTGTGACATCATTGATTGGATCAGAGAAATGGATTGATAAAGATTCGAATTGCATTATCATTAATCATAGAGCTAATGCTGGTGGAATAAAATTTTCTAATCAATCTTTAGCTGATAAGTTTATACATATACTCACAACAAGTCAGATTCCTTATACTGTACCGAATAGTAAATTAATGAGAGGTATATTAATGGTGGATCGATTTAAAATATTTGTTGTACCTTGGAATTCGGGATTCACAACGGGATCATTTGGTACCACTAAAGAACAATCTTTGAAATTAGCTCGCAGTTTAAAAAAATTAATTATCTCAGAATCTGAAATCGTTGTTAATTCTTCTAACGTCAATGACAACGACAACGACACAGGTAAGAAAAGACAAACTAATAAAAAAATTAATAAGAAAAAGAAAAAACGTGTAACATCTTTAAAACTATAATTAATATTGTATTCCTTTAATAAGAACAATAATTTTACTCAAGAGCCATATACACACACACATATATATATCACTACAATATGTTTGGTTTCTTATCATTTTTGCTATCGTTACATTTAAAGATTGCTAAGACATATGATAGAAAACAAACGACACAAAAAAATTCTATCTTTGCCACATTATATAATCATGGAGAACCTACTAATCAGACATTACAATTTACTTTCCCGGACTCTAGATTCAATTTAGATAAAGAAATTATTGAACCAGATATAATCTTATATATTCAACTTTGGCCATTTTTATGTATGATCCTGATAATGAGTTTCATTTGGTTCATTTACAAACAAACTAAAAGACATCAGAATAGAAAAATTCACTTAAATAATGAGATTATCACCACGACAACAACAAAAATGTTTACTCATGAATTACCTGCAGCACCTGTATCGTTATTGATTTGGAAACATCAATTACCATTGTTATCATCATTCCATGAATTGGAAGAATTAGAGACATTTACCACGGCTTTGCCATCTCGCGGTGGCGGCCTCGAATAATAATTTATTTAACCACCACACACTCACATATATTCGACTAATCTTAAATACAAGTATATAAGATATACAGACAGAAATCAATAACAAGACGAGAGAAATCAATTTAGAATTACAGTGTCTACTAGTTTTCTTATAACAGTTGCACATATATTTTTTATATAGAAAGAGAATAGATCAATGTCTACTTATCAAGGTATGTTCAAGGATATGAACCTGCAGAGGTAAAAAAGAAAAGAAAGTTCATTGCACTATCGTGCTTTCTTTCTTTACCTTTTGGCAAATACTTCCTCCCCTCCTCCTCAACCATAATGAAAACTAACAAAATTTTTATACTGAATCAGAAGAACATAATACCGAGAATCATCCACAACTAGATAGTACTTCATCGAGAAGAGATACACGAACAGAATTCCGTCGTCTCTATGGAGAATTGAACCCACAAGACCCACAACTGATTGCTCTGTTATCCTCATTAATACCAGATACTTTACAAGAACAATGGTCTCAAAAACCTGAAGATGGGTGTACTCAGGAATTTATCGATTCATTACCAAGAGTATCTATAGGTACAATTAAAAAGGATGAACTTTGTTCCATCTGTTTTGAAAATTTCCATGATGATGAATACCCATTACTGGTGAAATTACCTCATTGTGGACATAAATTTGATTTACAATGTATCGCAGTATGGTTAGGCACAAATAGAACTTGCCCTGTCTGTAGAGATAATGTAATGGAACAACAGGATAAATTGAAGGGACTAGATACTTCGAAAGTTGAGCTTGAAGAGGACTGGGGAATGTACGGCTAAGTATTACATTTATTTTCATACTCAAGATGTTCAATTATGTTCTCTTCTTCTTTATATCAGCGTGTCTCACCAAAAACTGAAAAATTTTTGTCGAAATTTTCGATGGCCGATGATGCTTTCATTAAGAAATGGATTTTTCCTCACTTTCTCTTACAATGAAAAAGGACCAACACATTCATTCATTCACATAACAAACGAGTCAAGTACTTATATATATTGATCTGTACATAGAAGAATACATATATAAACTTAAACAAGATATCGCTGTCACCATGGGTAAGAGTAGTAAAGATAAGAGAGATTTATATTACAGAAAGGCCAAAGAAGAAGGTTACAGAGCTAGGTCCGCATACAAATTATTACAATTGAATGAGGAATTCCATTTCTTAGACAGTGAGCATAATTTAACGAAGGTGGTAGACTTATGTGCTGCACCTGGATCATGGTCACAAGTTCTATCAAGAAAGATGTTTACTGAATCCAAAGAAATTGATAATAAAGATAAAAAATTAATTGCAGTGGATTTGCAGCCGATGTCTCCAATCGATAACGTTATTACATTACAAGCTGATATTACACATCCAAAGACTTTGGCTAGAATTCTAGAGATTTTTGGTAATGAGAAAGCTGATTTTGTTTGTAGTGATGGTGCTCCCGATGTTACAGGTCTGCATGATTTAGATGAATATGTGCAACAACAACTGATTATGAGTGCATTACAATTAACTACATGTATATTGAAACCTAATGGTACTTTTGTAGCCAAGATTTTTAGAGGTAGAGATATTGATATGTTATATTCACAATTGGGATATTTGTTTGATAGAGTCGTATGTGCTAAACCAAGATCTTCAAGGGGTACATCCTTAGAGGCCTTCATTGTATGTTTAGGTTATAATCCACCATCAAATTGGGAACCAAAATTAGATATAAACAAATCCATCGAAGAGTTTTTCAGTGGTTGTACAATGAGTCAATTATCATTATCAGATGATAACGAAGAAAAACTACCTCAATGGAAGGATGGTCAAAGAGATATTGCCGAGTTTATGTCCTGTGGAGGACTTCAAAGTTTCGATTCAGATGCCACATATCATTATGATGATGAAATACTATCTAATTTAAAGGATAAATTATCATTGGATCCTGTACAGAGTCCAACAAATCCTCCTTACAAGAAAGCGCTGGAATTAAAGAGAAGCGGGAAACTGACAAGAGCAGTATAAACTCACCATAATAATCTTCGACGACTTTCCACAAGTACAACATAAATAGCATTCTGTAATATCTAAATATAAATACAACTTCACTTTGTTAACTTCTTCTGACTCAATTGTTAAGTAACTGTTGTGTGTCCAAACTTTTCAACTTTTTTTTTTTTGAAATTTTCACCGAAATTTGATTTGTTTTGATTTGGAATAGATCAATGAATTCATTAAAAACAAGAAAGAATTGGACTTAAATGAGGTGTACGACTTGCTTCGAGAAAGTTCTTACAGTTTGCCTAGAATCAAGAATTGAAGGTTGTTATAAAATTTTATAATTGTAGTGGAAAAAATTCAACATGACCGTAGATGAAGATATTATTGGACACACTGATATCCTGTCGTCACCCTCGAAGAAAGGCAGAAGTCAAGCTAACGTGCATTATGGGAGGACACCAGTCACAATAAATGTCGTATCGAGAAAAAGAAGGCAATCCCCACGTAAGAATATCATTGAGAAAGTTATAGTGCCTGAATCTATCTCAGAGGACTCCACAAGGGCATACAAAGGTAAAAAACGAGGTAGGAAACCTAAGTCCTATTATGACGATTCTTCAGAAGAACAAAATCAAGAAGTAGACAAAAGTACACCAATTAAAAATATTAAATTAGAGGTTAATTTAAAGATAAGTGCGGATAACATACTCCCTACAAGATCTAGGAGATCAAAGAGAGCACCACCTAAAGAACTCTCTGAAGAAGAAGAAGAAGAAGATGTCAAACCTATAAAGAAGAAAAGAGGAAGACCAAAAAAAATTATCACAACTGTAAAGGAAGAAGAACGTTCGAGATTGGAAATAAGTCCTGTTCCAAAAAGGAGAAGAAATAATAATAGAAGAAGTGTTAGTCCTGATAGTGGAAGATTATCAACTGAGACTGATCTTACGATACCCGATACACCTACCAAAGAACCGACATCTATATTAGCTGAACAAGCGTTTACATCTCCATTGAAAAAAGTTATATTATCCAATTTAAAAGATTATAAGCAAAATGTTTCCTTTAAGAATTTGAAATTGAACAAGAACTTTGAACCGACACGTCTCCCAAAAACCTATACTCCACAACATGTAAAACAATTACAAAATGAAAAAGTGGTAAGTAACTTTTTAGATACGTTCGAAGGTTACTTTGATCAAAGAAAGACATTGAAAAGATCCAAGAATACCATGGCAATGGCTCCATCAATTGTTAGAGAAGAATTTGCCACGATTACCAATCTATTTAATAAGAAATTCCAGCGGTCTTCAAAGGATAAATTGGAGGCTTTACAAAAACAACTCTATCCACAATATTGGTTTGAATTATCTCGTGGGTTTACTTTGTTGTTCTATGGGATTGGATCAAAACGTTCGTTTATGGAGGATTTAGCCATTAATTATGTCTCTGTTAGATGTAGGCAATCGGAAATATATGATAATAAACAACTAGATAAAAATTACAAAAAATATTACGATAAGGGTGTTCCTTGCGTTATTGTTAATGGTTATAACCCAACTTGTAACTATAGGGATGTCCTTAAGGATATCACTGATATAATTTTCCCAGAAGAAATGTTAAAAGTGGATTCAAAATATTGGGGGAACCATAGCATGTTACACATCCAAAAGATGGCAGAATACTATAGAACGCAGCCAGATCACGTCAAGATCATATTGGTTATCCACAACATCGATGGCCCTAGTATAAAGAAAAGTATTTTCCAACAAATTTTGAGTCAACTGGCTACTATTAAACAAATTGCAATCATTGCATCTGCAGACCATATATACGCGCCATTGTTATGGGATGCCACGAAATCTCAAAATTATAACTTCATATTCCACAATGTGACAAATTATGAAGCTGCTGATGTTGAATCATCGTTCCAAGATGTCATGAAACTTGGTAAAGAGGAATCTAGTACGGGTGCTGAAGGTGCCAAGTTTGTTTTAGACTCTTTGACGGTCAATGCCAAAAAACTTTACAAATTATTATTAGAGACACAAATGGCAAATATGGAAGTAGAAATGAATGGCAAAGTACCACCTGTAAGACGTGGTACCATTACTGTTGGTATAGATTTTAAAAAATTCCATGATATGTGTGCATCGGAGTTTATCGTCTCTAATGAGGTATCTTTGAGAACCATCCTAAAAGAATTCATCGACCATAAGATGGCATTTATAAAGAAGAGAAGTAACAAAGGTTTCGAAATTATATGGATTGCATACAGTTATGGTGAAATGAAGAAATTACTGAATACAACTCTAGCCAAACTAAGTTAAGATTTAACAAAATGATATTACTTGATAGATACAAAAAATAAATTTATGAGGACCCTGCGCCACTGCGCAAGCATACATTAGCACATATTTATATATATAGACTTTTTATGTACATAAATAATTGTAAACATGACTTGAATCCCTCATCAATGCAACATCAGCTCAGTATAAATCCTTTCTATCTATCTTCTTTGAAGTTGGAAAAAAGGTCGTTATCATTCATTCCAGTTACAACTAATAATGTCTTTTTGAAATTTCCACAGTTAAAGAGAAGAAGGCGCCCCTATGTAAAGTGCTAAAAAAAGAGAGAGATAGAAACAAAAGAAGAAATAGAATTCCGCTGTGTTAAGGTGCTTTCTCACATATATATTTAGTTAGAACAGGTTCATCTTAATTTCATTCTGACAAAAGTTTGAAACGGCTAGTGATCTCACAATAAGATTATCTATTAACACTCGATTTGAATATTATCTAAATTCTAAGAGTTGAAGCCATTGAGTTTAGTACTAAAGGATAGCGCTCTCGTTTTTGTTTAAGTTTCAAAGTTGATCCCCAAGACCCCAATCTCAACAGGTCATTCTTACAGGGAAATATTAAACAAATGTCGTCAAGTAATGCTACAACTAGATCGACAGTTGGGTTTAGATCGGGTTCAGGTATAATGAACCCAGACTTTGAGAAATTTAAACCGGGTCATATCGTGAACGTCGGTTCTCATAAAGTTGAAATTGTGGCATACTTTGCAGAAGGTGGTTTTGCTCAGATATACACCGTGAAGTTTATAGAGTTACTTAATGAATTAGATATCCTTAACAATGATAATGATACAAAAAAGAAAAATAATAACACATTGAATGTAGGTGACATTGCATGTTTGAAACGAGTAAAAGTTAACGACGATAACGGACTTAATGAAATGAAGAACGAAATTGATGTAATGAAGAAATTGAGTGGTTCCTCAAATATAGTTCAGTATTACGATTCCAATGCAACTAAATTACAGAACGGTTCAACAGGTTATGAAGTATTTCTATTGATGGAACTTTGTCCTAACAAATCGCTCTTGGATTTCATGAATGATAGATTAACTACCAAATTATCGGTTGATGAGATATCTAAAATCATGTATGATGTAACATTAGGTTTAGCTCAAATGCATTACTTATCTAAACCATTAGTCCATAGAGATATCAAAATTGAAAATGTACTAGTGGATAAGGATAACAATTTTAAATTGGCCGATTTTGGCTCCACCACTGGCATCAACCCTATTGCATTGAACGACCAAGAAATTGCCGTAGCTACTCAAGATATATTTATACACACTACTCCACAATATCGATCTCCTGAAATGATTGACCTTTATAGATTTTTACCCATCAATGAGACATCCGATATTTGGGCATTGGGTGTATTTTTATTCAAATTATTATTTTATATTACACCATTTGAAATGACTGGCCAATTCGCTATCGTCCATGGTAGATTTACATTCCCAGAAAATAAATATCCCATAGAATTCACTAATCTTATCACGGCTATGTTGATGGAAAATCCACATATGAGACCAAATGTTTACCAAGTATTAGAGACGCTATGTAGGTTTAGAAATGTGGATGTACCTTTATTCGATAAATATGGACGAGGTCCTTACAATTTTCAAACATGTTTAGATTATAAGATAAAAGTGAACGATATACAGAAGAATCTATTAACAATAGAACAATCACACTTAATGGGTACCTCAACTGATCTTAATCTATATAATGAAATTTTCACTAATCTACACGAAGTGGTACCAAAAATCAATCATCCTGAATCACTAAGAGTTGTTGAAAAAATAAATGAAAGGAAAATTTCAGATGCATCATATCTTTCAACTAACGAGAACAAACAAGAAATTGTCAACATACCTTTCAACAACAATACCAATGATGGTACACTTACGATAAGGAGTAACAGTAATAACCCACAAACACAACCACAGCCACAGCCACAGCTACAACCACAATTCTATCAGGCCGGATTAGATGAAAGTAGAATCAGTAATGAAACAACTTATTATCCAAGCATCAATGAAATAAACGACTATGCGGCAAAGGAGTTTGGAGATAATGTAAAGATTCTTCCAACGTCACAACCAGAATTAACATCAAATAGGAATACTACTAGTGATACCAAGACGAATTTTAATATGATACCTACCATTACTACTCAAAGTGAGAGAAATGTAAATACTTTTTTCCCGTCCGGGAGAAATGATTCTATCCATACTAACGTTCTAAGTAATACCGGTAGTAATGGTGTTGTAGAAGCTGGTCCTGAATATAATGTTAATAACGAACCTACTCGAAGTTCTACACAAAGTAAGGCTCATAAATCTAATAACCCATTCCCATATTTTAAATCTGAGAATAATGTATCAGATAATGGCCAGTCATCAACTAATTATTTTATCGATACCACAAATACTGACCAAAAGAAGAGGAACTCGTTATTGAACCCTGGAATGGCCGAATTTGAGACTCAAAGTCCAACTACTTATAATGCAACCAGTCCTACAACGTATGGTAATTTACATCCCCCACCAAACCTTGATAATATATTTGCCTCAACACCTAACATGACTGTCGGAGTTCCACCAAAGAGTAATGAAAGTAGAGGTAAACAGTTGTTCCGTAATGCTGTACCTTCGACCAATCATAATAACCACACTCCTACTGCAAGTACCACTCTAAATCAACAACAATTTCAATTTCTCCCCCACTCCAACGTAGGGTTCACTAATCATGATTCTTCAAAGTCGAATGAAACACACTTCAATACTCAAAATAATGATAAAAAATTGTCCAATGTAGATTTCCCAGATCTAATTGATTTAAAGGATACGACAGCGCCAACTCCACCACCTCTTCCTCATAAAAAGCGGAATGATGAACCGAATCTACCGTCAAAAGGTGAGCATAAAACTCTTGAGTTAAGTATCAATGAAATGTCACTTTCTCCAGATGTTGGGGAAGAAGAAAGGTCCAGAGGTATGAGACGAAGTAGAAGTGCAGGTATTAGAAGGACCTATGGCGAAGATAGAGGCGGACCTCTTTCTGATACAAATGATATGGGTTACAAGAGTAGTCATGGAAATTCCAGTGTGGATATAGATGGCAATAATGATTTAATGAGTGAAGAAAGTATCTCTGAAATGAAGATTCCAAATATCAAGAGGATGCTTGAAAATGATCTGGTTAGTGAACATTCTAGCGAGAGTATAGATATCAATATGGACGCAGCTAAACGTAAATCTAGTTTGCTCAAACCGACTTCAAAGGATTCATCTCCATCAATTACAGAAATAAACACAAAGAATCATACAAGAAATATATCTTTATTATCGGAGAATTCAGATATTGCTCCACTTAAGAAATTCGAAGACACAAGAGGTAATAATGCTGCAAGGCCAGGTCGTCATTCATTGGACTTAAAATATGAGGAGATCAACTTCACAAGAAGGAATCAACAATACCTGGACAAGACGTCACAAGGGATCCAGAAGGTGAAAACTAACCCACACAACTTAACGTCAACCCTAAATGACCCTCAAAGCAGTAACAGTTCGACTACAAGTATAGACTCCAAGACAAGACCGTTGTCGAGAGTTCGTCAATCGTTAGATATCGATAGACTCCGAAAGGAACAGTTTGGAGGCAAATCCAAGACAAGTAAACGTTCTCTGTTCTCCATGTTTAAGTAACTACACAATACATAATCATTAGAAACTATTCCCACCCTCATATATCGCATAGAATTAAGTAAGAATGAACTCAAGTTTAGTGTCAATTGCAGCCAAAATGAGCCATTTGTTCATTTACTCGTTGTTGTTGCTTAAAGAATCACCGCGAAATTTAGAAAAGAGGAACGAAAATGAAAAATGAGGAAAAAATGCGAAATTTGCTCTTTCTCTCCTATTTTCTTACCTCATTTACTATTGTCAACAACAACAACAACAAAGGGTAAATAGAAGTATATAAAGAACAATTGTGTAAATATTAGAGTGTACTACTTTCGGTTGCATTATAACCATACTATAGAACCTGCGATTTATATTCTTCTAAGAAGTTAAAGTAATTGGTTTAGCTACGATTTTCCTTCTATCTCACCCTCCACATAAATGTTGCATCCAAAGATTGTAGTTGAGAGCTCACACGTTATGGAGTTTATTCCAACGGTGAAGGAGAGAAGAGCCAATGGTCTGGATAAACAAAATTTCATCGTCGAAAAGATTGAAGATGGTATCGAGAAGATGTACTGGATGTACTATATCAATTTACCATACTATCTGATGTTGACTGCAGATGCCTATATTCTACACACTTTCATCTTAACAATGTTCAGTTTAAGTGTGTTTGGTATAGTGAAATATTGTTTAATGTTCTAATGATATATTAGAACAATTTAAGCCTACTTTCATTTATCATTTGTAAAGCCATTGCATTATGAGAAAGACAAAATAAACAATTGATACCAGTACCACATTTTTTTAAAATCCAACTGGGACTGGACTACTTTCTACAAGATAAATTGATACAGAAATTGTCGTCATAGCCACAACTGGATCAGCAATTATTTCCATATGGGAAACTGAACAATACAACCTGTCTTATCTCCCTCTCTTTCTCCCTCCCTCCCGTTTTTCACATACATCTATAATTTAATGAAATATCTAATTTATACATACATAATACCACATAATACACATATATATATATATATATATATATACAATATTATTATTGATTCTTTCCCAATTTGCCTGCCTCGTCTTACTTTCAGTTTAGTTCACAGCCGTGGAGCTTATTTTTTTACCTTATACTTGTAAAATATAATGTAATAGAAGACTAATTTTTCTTAAAACAAGGTGGCAAAACTTATCAAAACAACAAAGAGAGAAGCAATAGGAAACTTTGAGAGTATTGATTACACTCTAACTTTATCCCAGAACAATATCTACATAATGGAAACCGAAATTCTAGCAAATATTAACGTTCCTAACGTCATCGACAGAGATGAATGTATTTATTGTTTCGAAACGTCTGTTAACAATGTCTCCGAGGGCCAAACAACAGCTGACCAGTTACATTCATTGAACGTCTGTCTATCATGTTTTCAATCTGTTTGTAAGCTACACCGGGAATTACATATGAATGTCACTGAGAACTCCTGTGATACTGTGCATACCAATTATTTACAAGTAGCAAAATTAGAGAAACCAAAGAAGGAATCTGACGATGAAGGTAACACTACCCCTACAAAGAAGATTAAACTACAAGTTACGGAGAAATCAGAGGATCAATTATATGACACAGTATGGAAATTATTGCACATCGATGGTGAAAACATCGAGACTTTATTGAATAGCGAATCTCTTGACGCTCAAAGTACCCCTGAGAAAATAGCATCCATCCTAAACGCCAAATCTCAACAGTTAGCAGATCAAGCAAGTTCTTGGGAATTAGAGATACATACATGTGAACACTCTAGAAATTTCAATGTTGATACAATTCCTGTTTCGAAAGTGGACACTACCAAATGTAACGATTGTAATTTAGATTCAAATTTATGGTTATGTTTATATTGTGGGAATATAGGCTGTGGTAGAGAGCAAATAGGTATTGAGGGCCATTCACACGGGTTGAAACATTATGAGACTCATAGAGACCACTGTTTGGCTATTAAATTGGGTTCATTAAGTGAGAATTCTAATGATTTATATTGTTATCAATGTGATGATGAAGTCAAATTTAATGATGGTAACAAGACTTTATCGTTAATTTTGACCAAATTTGGAATTGACATATCGAGTAAGATGGCTACTGAAAAGACTTTAACTGAGTTACAAGTGGAACAAAATATGAATTGGGATTTTAAGATGACCGATTCTCAAGGTAATAAATTAGTTTCTTTACAAGCAAACGATGAGCTAGGATGCGGATTACTAAACCTTGGAAACTCATGTTATTTGAATTCTGTCATTCAATGTCTAATCAATGATGGTGTATCTCATTGGGGTGAACAATTAATAGAAGACATCGGTGTCGAATTCCCAATGGACGTAGTTTATCCTAGCAATAATTTGAAATGCCAATTAATTAAATTAACAAATGCATTGAAAATGACCCCTGACCAATACCCACAAGGAATTAAACCTCGTACGTTTAAGAAGTGTATTGGTGGTAACCATGAGGAATTTAGTTCGAATAGACAACAGGACGCAATGGAATTTTTAACATATCTGATTACACAATTAGATAAAAAATATTTCGATAAGAGGTTTCCTACTGCTGATGATATTAATAATAATCCAAGTGACTTAATCAGATTCACAATGGAAGATAAGTTACAATGTCAAACGTGCCATAAAGTTAAATATTCGTATAACACAGCAGAAGCATTACAATTACCTTTATTAGAGAACGATGACATACAAGATATAAAGGAACGGTTGTCAGATTTTTTTGCAAATGAGACTATTGAATTTAATTGTCCATCTTGTCATTCGGATATGGGTAATGTTGCCACAAAACAAGCTCGTATGAAGACCTTCCCTGACACATTAGTATTAAATCCGATCAGAATTAAATTGGTTAATTGGACACCTGTAAAGACCAGTAATGAGCTAGTATTACCAGGTGTCGACGATCCTGAAGAAACCTTAGATATGAGTCAATGGAAAGCGCATGGGTTCGATTCGGATAAAGAACAATTGATGGAAGATAACGAGACATCGGGATTTAAACCTAATATTGAAACAATGTCACAATTGAAAGAAATGGGTTTTAGTGAAAATGCCAGTATGAGAGCAATATATGCAACTGGGAATCAACCTGGAAATACTGAATCCGCTATGAATTGGTTATTCCAACATGTTGACGACGCCGATTTGAATGATCCATTTGAACAACCACCAGAAGAAGACAAACAAAAGAACAATGAAGTCGACTCTAATGTATTAGATAGTATGTTAGCCATGGGCTTAGACGGCAAATTGTCCAAGAAAGCATTATTATTGAACCAAGGAGATGTCAATCGTAGTATTGAATGGGTATTCAATAACATGGACGACGATGGAGAAATTGATGAAATAAGTACCACCACTAACATTGATGGTAACAATAATGAGGTTAAAGAATATGGTTATACCGAACCACCACGTTATAAATTGAGAGGAGTTGTTTGTCATAAAGGTAATTCCGTTCATTCTGGACATTATGTTGCATTTATTAGAAAATCTGTCCCTGACATGCCTGGAGAACAATGGGTATTATATAATGACGAAAAGATTGTCTTAGCACAGGATACTCAAGAGATACGTCAAAATGGGTATATCTATTTCTACTCTCGCTCATAAGTACCAATAGAGAGAATATTCTTACAAACAATACCTATATAAAATATGTGTAACTGAAATATAACTCTTATTTAAAGATGATCATAATAAAGTATTAAAACGGAAGTACAAAAGAAAAATTATAGATATAGATCTAGATCTAGATATACTTGTTTAAAATTACAATAGAAGAGCGGCCAGACCAGCGAATAACAAACCTGAAGAAGCACCAACGTATTCAGCACCGTTCTTTGCAGATGAAGAGGTCTTAGAACTAGTAGAGTTACCGCTGTGAGAAGTAGAAGTGGAGTTCTTTGAGGATTCCTTTGTAGAAGAGTGAGAAGCAGAAGAAGATACGTGAGTAATGGAAGAACTGTTTCTAGCTTGAGAGACAGAGGAGGTTTCTTCGATGGTGATATTACTTGAAGCAGTGATGGAAGCAGAGACAGATTCAGATACGGAAGCGGAAGCGGAAGCAGATTCAGAGACAGCAACAGAAGAAGATTCAGTTTCGTTACTAGAGGCACCAGCATTAGCTCTTTGTAAAGCTGGTAGTAATCTAGTTGAGTACCATGGTAAGTTAGTAATAGTAGCAGTTAAAGCGGCAACATCTAATTCAGTGAATAAAGAAGTATAAGATTCGTCAGTGTAAGTATTTATTTGAGCATATAGGGATAGAACTTCAGGTGGCACTTGGAAATCAGAAGAACCAGAGGTCTCTAGAGATAAGTAGTCAGATACGTGACTTTCAATATCATTGATAATAACTAATAGGTCAGCTGTTTGTTCGGCAGTGACATCGGCGGCGTTAACGGCGGAGATAGCAACGACAGTAGAGGCTAGAATAGAAGATTTAATTGAGACCATTTTGTTAACGATAGTAAGTATTATTCGTGGTTAAAGATATGGGAAAGAAAAGTATAATTTTAAGAATTAGAATAAAAACACTAAATAATATAAGAATTGAGGAATGAAAAAGAAAAATTATCTAAAGGCTAAGAAAGTTAGTCAGACCAATATATATATATATATACAGTTGTAACGAGGAAAAGAAAAATCTCAAGTAAATGAAATGAAATGAAATTAAATTAAATTAAAATACATGTAATCATGATGTACACACACGAAAACGCGATTATGGATTTTCATTATTTAATGAAACTTCAAAAGTGAAAAAGACCTTTATCCTCATCAATTATTGACAAAGAAAGCAAGGTTCTAATAATAAGGTGGTGAAACTGCGACCTTTTCTCTACCCCTATCTTAGAACTATTGAATTAAAAACAGAATACAAATTTTTTCATATTGTATTTTACATGATTTATTCTTCCAAAACAATGAAATTTATTCATGGAAAAATAGCAAGCACACATATATAAATATTTTATGGGAAGGGAGGATTCACACATACAAATGGTTCGAGAGAGCAACCACGAAATAATCACTTGCAGAAAGTCTGGACTCTCTCGATCCGAAGTGAGCAAGAAGAAAGATAGGCTGTGTGTGTGTGTCACTCTCTATTTCCGTATCAATCTATATTTATTTGTCCTTTCTGCATCAGCCTATGCATCCCCCCATTACTTGTCTATTTTTAAAAAATGCATTCAATAGATAGATACCCACAGACAAACCGTGCAGACACACACACACATATATATATCTATATATATTGATTGAATCGTGTCTTTGTATAAAAGAGTGCGTGAATATTCGTTAGACGCATGAGCTGGTGCAACCTGGTTGGTCAATTGACCTTTTATGTTGATGTAAGGGAAAAAATAATATATAGATTTTGTTGGGTGTTTAACCGAATTTAGCTATGTGTAAGAGACACTTTGAGTTTATGTGTGCTTGGATTTACATTGTAGTACTGTTGTATTGTAGAGGAGACATGTGCTCTGTGCAAGGAATGTTTCGCGTCTGTCCGGGAGATTTATTCTGTGCCCAACGAACAACTGATGATGTCTCCTCAGTTTGTGTAGTAGGAATAAAAAGTTTAAAACCCAATTTGGTAGTCCGTACGCTCAATTTTGTCTGTTTTTGAGAAAAAGTCAGTTTTTCGTTTTTAAAATTTATTTTTATTTCCAAATTTGGTATATATATTTTTGTATTCCCGTGTTGCGCTCCCTGTAAATTGGTCGTAGAAAGGAACTTCCCACCCCTTACAAAAAAATTGTGGCTGTGGGTTTGGTGTAGTGTATGGGTGCTGTATGCTATTCTAAATTTTTTGTTGAGCATCGGGATTCATCACCCATACACCGCGTATTAAACTGGTTTCCCTTGCTTCGGGCGGGAATTGAAGTAGGTAAGTCCGGGGGTGTAGCCCTAATTCCCTGTTTGTATAGTATACACCCTTGTTTGTATGGTCTGTGGAGGTTAGGGCTTGCAGTTTGTGAGTGGTAATTTTTGTTTTCCCAGATATACGACTTCATTTCATGGAATTTGAGATTTGAAAATAATAAGGCAAAAAAAATAAAATAAAGGGCCCTTTTTTAAGTTTACTAATAATGGCTTATGCAATATTAAGAGAGGAAGAAGAAACTGAGATACACATATAACATAGTCATTTTAAGTTTATTATACTAACTTGAAGGGTTATTAAAAAAGGAGTTAGAGATAGTACGTACGTTAATCATGTCTGGTTTATTATCAAGTCAAAGTAAAAGTAGACGTCCAAAATTTTTGTTTTATTTACAAGTTAATGAATTAGTTAATATTCCACAAACTTCAGGATATTGTTACGTCAAATGGAATATTAGGGATGGTACGGGAAGTAATAAAAATTCCACTTCTTTAGTTGGTGATGATAAACAATATAAAGTATCGAATCAAAGTAAAGGTTTAACCTCTAGAGTAAAAGTAACACATCATAGAGCTCAATGGAATTATAAATTAGATAGACCAATTCAATTGAAATTACAAGTTGACAGAAATAAAAATATACATAGAAAGGATTTAGTATTAGATATTTATTTTGAATTTATTAATGATAATAATCCTACTACAACCACAAGTACTACTAATAGTAATGGAAATGGTGGTAATGTAACGAATAATTTACAAGAGAAAATCTCAAATAAGATACAATTAGGGAGAGTGATTATTAACTTAACAGAATATATTAGAGAGGATGAAATGCCTATTACAAATCGATTTCTTTTAAAAAATTCAAAAGTTAATTCAATTATTAATGTAACTTTACAAATGAAATTAATCCGTGGTACATACACTGATTTTAATTTAATGCATTTAGGTAATGGGAATTCAATTTTTACAAATAATAATAGTATTAAGAATGGCTCCGGACCCAGTTCTAATTCTAAAAATAAAATACAACCATTGACTTTATTAGATACCCATGGAACATCAGATTTAAGTGGTACAACATCAAGTTCTTCACCACGTAAAAGTTCACATTCTTCTAACGGAATGTCACCACTTACACCTGATGGTATTATTGGTGGGGGACCTCTCACTTTGAAATCGGGTCAATCATCAACAACAAAGGGTCTTTCAACCATTTCAACTTCTATGAATCCATTAGTGGATAGTCTCTATGCAAAGACATTCCATTTACCTTGGGATCCAAGACCTAATGAATTAAGTCCCAGAGAATGTGTAGAAGATATTGTGAAAGGTGGTGATGGATGGGCTAAAAATGAAAATGGTATTAATTTAATCGATTTACAAGCTTTAAGATTACATGAATTAGAACTGGCTTATTACGCATCACATTCAATGGATCCAACAGATTATTCAAATAGTAATATGATTATTGATCCAGGAAATTCAAATTCAAATAAAATGGATAATCCAACAGAAGAATATTGGGATTCAATGGATAGAAGAGAATTTATGGAAAGAAGGCAAGAGGTAACAACTTCATTGGCTAATGCAACATCATCTCAGAATGATAATCATCGATCCTCAGCGAAGAAATCAGAATTACAGAGTGGATGTGGATATAATAAATCAAGCAATGATACCAAAGATATTTCAACAGCAAGAGATACTCGGAGTTGGTCCATTAGTCATGTTATGTCATGATCTAAATGAGCCCATACGTAATTTTTGGTTTTGTGACTGTTTTCCAACAATTAAGAAAACATCCGTACACCCATATATTTTTTTGATTTTTTGATTTTTGTTTTTTGAATTTGTTTTTGACTTTTTCCTTTTTTGGGTTGTTTTTCACAGAAAAGGCCTGAGAGAGAAGAGAACTTGCAGATTGTCTTTGTAGTTTTGTTTTTCTCATTTTGAAAAATTTCTGAAATTTGAATCGTAACAGAAAGTTAAACCTTTCTCGATGTGAAAAATTGTTCTAAGGATTTGAATTTTTTCTTTGACTGTCTGAGTTTCAAGTACCTTTCTCATCATCGACCCTCTCATACTGTACGGGGGTTGCTGTAAAATTCTATCTTTTGTCCTTCCTCATTATCGATCAATGGACTTTTACTGCTACTCTAAGGTTGTGTATTCTCTAGTTTCGATCAATACATACTGAAGCTTGTACAATGCCATTAGATTACATTTAATTAAAAGTAATTAAACCTTACTTGGTAGTATTCTTAACTATATATAAAGATTTTCTAATTGTTTAATTTATTTTTAGTGTACCTTATTCAAAATCAAGTTGAATACCATAAAACAATAGTACAACCAAGTAAAAATGTCTGGTAACGGTGCTCAAGGTACAAAATTCAGAATTTCAGTATGTTACAATCATTAATTAAATGAAAATAAGAAAACGTGTTTATCTCTTTTATACAAGAGGTTGTGTGTGTGTGTGTGTTGAATTACAATGATTTATAAGTTTTACCATTGGAAGTAATATTAAATATTGAACTAAACCCCAAGAAATGAAATCATCAAGAACCATATATATAGTGCACATTTTTTTTACATGTATCATTTGAACTTATCATTAAGTGCAAATGGTTGGCCTCCTTTATGTTCCAATTTTACTAACATATTACTTTTTTATGTCTTCTCTTATTTGTTATTTCCCACTTTCATGTAATAGCAGTAATGACATAATACCCATTTTTTTTAAATAGTTAGGTCTACCAACTGGTGCCATCATGAACTGTGCTGACAACAGTGGTGCTAGAAACCTATACATCATCGCCGTCAAAGGTTCTGGTTCTAGATTAAACAGACTACCAGCTGCCTCTCTTGGTGATATGGTTATGGCTACCGTTAAGAAGGGTAAGCCAGAACTAAGAAAGAAGGTTATGCCAGCTATCGTTGTTCGTCAATCCAAGTCCTGGAGAAGAAAGGATGGTGTCTACTTATACTTCGAAGATAACGCCGGTGTTATTGCTAATCCAAAGGGTGAAATGAAGGGTTCCGCCATCACTGGTCCAGTCGGTAAGGAATGTGCCGATCTATGGCCAAGAGTTGCCTCTGCTTCCGGTGTTGTTGTGTAAACAGAAACTTTTGTCTCTATCTATTCTCAATTCCACTCATTTTAATAAGCAGAAAAAACTATAAAAATGTTCTATGACATTTCTTAAACTTTTAGCAATATCATTTTGCTTAATTTTCCATATTATATATATACACACATATATATATCATTCATCATTTAATATCATACATTATTAGTAGAAAGAATTTATAAACAAGGTAAATACATTGTAAACTGTGTATCCAAGTCTTAATTTAATCTATCGAATAACTTAATCCTAAACATGTTTACTTATTTCTTGTAGCGCTCAGTTAATTAATCCCGAATATATAATTGCTTAAAAGTTGATGAGATAGACCTTAAAAAAATTGTGTTTTAAGACACTTTTAAAGGTTCATTAAGTACGAGGATCAACTGCAAAATATAAAAGTAACGTTATACCAAAGGTTCACAGTCCGATGTTATGAATAACACAGATATAATAACCATATTATCATCATTCTCCTCGTCAAAGTTAAAGGAAAGAAATGCTGCTTTGGAAGACTTAACCACAGTATTGAAAGAGGATCCATCCAGAATCCCGTCAAAGGCCCTACATGGAACATCTGAATCATTGATTGAGCTACTTGACCTCGAACATAGAAAATACTATGACTTGTTAGATGATAGATCAAAATCAAATACAAGCAAATTATCTCTTTCTGAGAATAGACTCTCCACAGTTGCATATGTCTTGAGACTCTTCATTGAGAAAGTTGGATACAGATTCAAATTGAAGACATTGAACCTACACCTGGCTATATTACCGGAATTGATGGTTAAAGACAGAGATCAAACATTAGTAGAACCTGCATCAGTGCATCTAACTTTTGCATTATTGAATATTATTGAGTCATGCCCTTTTCAATTAAAATTCACCTCCCATCAATGGTTTTCGCTAATGGAGAAAGTTTGTCTATGCTTAAATAAACAAATTTCTATCTCTGTATCGAATAGGACAGTATCAAATCTTATCAGTATAGTGGCATCCCTTTTAAAACTCGATACTATTGCATTATACGATGGTGCACTATCTGTACATGGAACAATTTTACGCCTATTGAAGACAGTTGAGTATCTTTCTACTGATACTCGTACAATTATACAAATTGTCAATCTATTACTTGCAAAGACTTTTATGAGCCACATTAATGTATGCTTTTCAATAATTCAAGAAACATGGAAGTATGCAATCAATTTTAATGATAGTACAGTAGAGCCCCTTCAAGACGAATTGATGTATCATTATCTGTTATCAACAGATTTAATTTGTCATAAATTACCTAATATGGTTGGTGTTAGTTTACCTACATTTGATGACAATAGCTTCTTAGATCTTTTTAAACAAACTTTAAGCACAAGATTAAACACTTATAATCCTAAATCATTGGACCCCCAAAGCATTATATTTAATAAAACTATAAATATCAACGACCTTGATTGGCTTAATTTTTGTGATATCAAATTGAATACCGAAGAGAATCCCAAATCATGGATAAACACCTTGGTATCAGTTAAATTGCTACAAGCGTATTTCTACCTAAAACAAAATTTATCAAATTCAATTCCGTTATTCAAAAGAAATAAGACTGAAAATGAATTCAATACTGCGTTGAACAACTGTGTTAATATAGAATCTTTATTACTTGAATGTCTTTCATCAACAAGTTCTACAAAGGTTCAATTAACCTCTCTTCAACTATTCACATTTTTAGCATCAATGTCAAATATTCGTGAATCAAGTCTAAATGAATTCAAAAGTACTTTATTACAAAGATTTGAAAATCCTGACCTAATAACTTGGTGTACGATATCTCTAGTACCACTTTTGACCCAATCATCATTACAACTAAGAGAAGAAGATATTGTCAAAATAACAAAATTATGTCTACCACTAATCAAAGAACATAACAACTGCAGGCCGGCTTGTTCTGTGATATCAAAAATAATTAGATATTCTGATAAGATTGTTGCAGATCCCACTCTTAGGAACCAAATATTTGATCTTTATGACCTTTCTGATGTAAATGGTCCATCGTTAGTATGCAATGAGTCCTTTGAATTTTGGCAATATCTTCAACATTATGCTTCAGAGTACCGTTCGAGAGAAGGTAAATTAAGTGAATATAGAGTGAGGATTTGGTTAATGAACTCTTGGGACCAAATTTTCAGTAGTTCAGAAAATCAAAAAGAGATAGATTTGTTTTTGTTATGGTTGGCAGGCATTGATATTGATGATAGACCCAATATAATTGAAACCATGGCTATTGAAAATGCAGAACAATATCTGTCATGGGGCCATAGAATAATAATAGAGAAGGAAAGTAGACCGCACAGGAAATTCTTAATTCAACCACCACAAACTGAGAAACAAATAAAGTATGGTCAAAGAACAATTCAAATGATTCGCAACATATCAAATAACAAGACTGTGAATGATATTCTGTTCAAAGCTCTAGATATTCTTGAAAAACACGATACATATTCAATTGATGTAATACTAAAATGGACATTCACTCTGTTGAGGATAGGAAAGTACATCAAGTCAAACACCGATTATGAGGACTTTATATACGCATTGAAAAACACTTTATACCTTTCAAAGTATTCTGTTGAATTTAAATCTTATAAAACTTATCTCCAGTATTTTAAAGAAGTAATTAGAGGAGATTTTGATTGGGCACTAGTTGACGAAATTTTTGACCATTCTCATATTTTCAATCTCTTTACTGACAAGTTTTTAGTAATAAATACTAACAAGGACAATAATGATCGAGATTTCGAGAAAACATCACCTGAAAAAACTATTAAAAGAACTGGAACACCATTACCACAAGAGTATGCAATAATATACGATTCATTCGAACTACGACTTTCATTTGAAGCACTGACACATATTATTTTAGATAGCAATTCCGAAAATAGATTTTCTATTCTATTAGACTATTTAAACAAACTAACACCCCAATTAATTATATCATGCCTTAGGTTATTTTTTAAACTATCCCAGAACAATAAGAAATCAACCCTGGATATTGGAAACTCAGAATTAGAGAAACTAACATCTTTAGTAGGTCAAAAACTACTGTCTAATCAATATAACACTTCGAATGCAACCATAGAATGCCTCTGCGACTATCTATTCATTGTTGATGAGCATTGGTTGTCTGATCCGTCTAGTCACATATATTCAGACTGTAATGACATATTGAATTGGTTGATAATGCGTTTCGAAGACCAAACATTCAGTGGAACCTATGCATTGAGACATTTAATTCTTCTATTTCTCAATATACTTACTTACCCCAAACTCTCCCAAAATACAGACAAGGGTACAAAACAACGAATATTCGAAGTACTTATTCAATGTCTACAAAGGTTAGATACTAATTCTATCATGTGTGTCGAGAACTCTATTATTGAATATATGAAGATCATCACATATAAAAATCAAAATATATTCTTGAAAGAGATAATAAAAGTATTTAGTGTCCCACAACAAAGTATAGAAATAGCGGCTTGTTATACACTGACGTTAATTCACATGACCTCAATATCGTACACAATATTAGTACAATGCCTGCTAGATATGCTATCATATCAACAATATTATCATGTCGAATATTTTATTCATCATGCTTTTGATCTAATTACCAAATCATGGAAAATGGAAACAGCCTTAGAATTATTTGATATGTGTAAATTAGAATTGTTGTCAAACTGGATAAAAGGAATTTCAAAGAGTGACTCAACCTCTATATATCAATGGGATATAACGGCATTTGGGTTTTCTGATATCGATCATGTTTATATAAAATATTCGAGAGAAATTGGCGCAATCTACATGTCCTCAGGATCTAATTGTAAAGATGTCTTAGATCGATTATTAAAAAATGGGTCGAAAGATGAGGCCGATATATTAACTAGGAGTCTATTCTTAGCTATTCCACTAGCCTTCGTTGAAGATAATATTGGGTCTCTAATATTTGATGTAGGTTTTCAGTTACTTGGTAAGAACATGCAAGTGTATGAAAAGAAGGACTCGCTATTGACCTTTAAAATATTTTTACGATTATTAGACCTCGGTCGACCCGATGACGTAAATAGCGCTCTTCAACGATATTATCCAAACATTATTAAATGGAATGAAATTATTAAAAATGAGAAATCAACCATACGATACCAATTTCCCTTTCACATTGATTTGATCTCTGGTATGAAATTTATGAATGCATATTTTAATCACTCGGAGTTTGTTCGATCAGAAATCTGCGAACGACTTCTATGGGTTGAATTGACTGAGTTAGAAAATTCCGACGAAGTAATCGGGAAATTAAGATGCTTACGTGAAATAAAGGTTATATTCTTCCATTTTGGGAAGAATTTATTCAAATGTGTTGGGTATCATGCTATCATCCGAAAGATCGCCCAGTACATCATGGATAAAAATTTACTATTTGATATCATTCCTCTACTACAAATAATCTTTACCAATGAACAGAGAACCATAATAGATAGTAAAAAATCGATTTCTACAGTATTTCTACAATTCATTAGATTAAAACTGCACATTAACCTGAATTTTGGCTCCGAAATCACCAGTTTATTAAATGAAATTTCTATATCTACAGATCAAAATGGTTTTCCGTTATGGTCAATGTGTATTGAATACATTAATGGGAATGAAATAGAATTGGACTATAATATCGTAAGTGAAGTGCTGAACGGTCTACTCTATTGTGACGAAGACCTTCTGATAATATCTGTATTGTTAAGTGATAATACTAAAGTTCATCTCAATAAATCTCAATTTGAATTATCAGAACGCAGTCTATTTAGATTATTAACTACTGATGTAGATAGTCCATTTTCTTCGAAACGATTCACCCTTTTAAAGGCTTTATTTATAAAATATAAGGTAGATAAGAATATTTCTATCCCAAGCTCAGCTGAAGCAGCATCAATTATCCCGAAGTGTTCCAATATATTTAAAAGCTCTAACCCATTACTGATTTTTTATCAAGATTTCCTAAATTTTAACAAACATCTGGATTCTAAAAATGACAGCAATAAAACATTTCTTTTAAGTCGTACCATATCTGATTTTTTGTTGTGTAATATTGGGTCAGGTAGTATTATCGACACTACAAGAATTAATTTAAGAGAATTCCCAGATAAATTGAATAATACACAAGAACTAATATACGATATTATATCTCCTCATTGGGAGCCACACGTAGATATTAATGAATTCGCACTTGATTCAAAGAAATATGAAAAATTTAGCTCTGACTTATGGCGGACATCATTTATGTCAGCGTTACTACAAGCAATGTCATTTACGGTTCCTATAATCACAATATTCAACCCGTTGATTGTAGAATCGTATCAATATCGCCAAAAAACTTTTAACAGTTTATTTATCCTTTCTTTGTTCTATGATCCAAAAGGTTTCATAGAATGGTATCCTACCCTAATTATTACTGTAATGAATAGTAGCAACGTAACCGACTATGAAGCCAAACTAAGAATAGTTCTCTCGACAGTTTCGATTATAAGATACGGTTGTAAACTCCAAAACAAATGTTGCATGAAGGCATTTCAAAAATTGAACCTTTCACAATTGTGTTTCTTAGCTATCGACGCTAAGATGCCAACCTTAGGTCTAATGCTATACGAGGAAATTTATATGGAGAAAAACACTGAAAATGATCAAATACTTTTATCAAAAGTATACGACAGTCTAGGTGATAGGGACTTCCAGTCTGGCCTACCCCCAGCACACTCTTTAATGGAGGCATTTAATTCTACGATTAAATTGGACTATAATCCATGGAAAAGTTTTGTTTTTTCAAATGCTAGTTTTGATGCAAATTATAAATCACGAACCTCAGATGATTTAACCCTGTTGAAAATGACTTCCGAAAAGAATGGATTTTATGGTATTACAAAGTCGATCGAAAGTGGAAACCCATCACAAGAATCTAATGAAAACTTTGACTGGAATTTTCAACTTGGGAATTGGGATTTACCAATCCCAGAAAAGGTAGATAGTATTTCTAAGGGACTATATTCAACCTTGAAACTCGTGAATAATGAGCATAGCTCTGTAAATCTAGCTTTGGAGGAATCATTAATTCGTATTATGGGTGCTCAAAACAATTTTAAAAACTCTGAAGACTGGTTTGGTCTTGTTACTGAAATAGGTAAATTGATTGATATAGTTGATAATTTAAACATTCCAATGAAATTGGGAGATGTCTTAAATAAAATTGCTAAATATTCGAATTCAACCCCAAACCCGGCAGACTTAGATAACCAGAGGATGTTTCTACAGAGTAGACATCATTTCTTATCTGCAATATTTGCGAACGTAAAATTATCGGCACATTATAATCCAATTACTTTGGACCTTGCACGTACTATCGTACTAAAAGACCAAATGAAATTTTCTATTAAAAATCATAAATTGCAAGATTCACTGCGAAATGCTTTTATTTTGACATCTTTAAATAAGGTTTCCCAAAGTCCACCGATAGAGGATAGCATTAGCCATGCTTCTTCTCGTCTGATATCATTTTTATCTGCTATTACATTGTGGGAGTCTGATGACTATAAAACACCAATAATGATGATGAATGATTTATTAAGAACATCGGAGCCTGAAATAGAAGCTGATATTTCAGAATTCAAACCACTTGTTAATTTATTAAGTGTAGAAAATGGCATCGTTCTGGGGTATCTAGTAAAGTGGTGCTCTGAATCCAGAATGGAATCCCCTAATGAAATATATAAAAAATATATTGGTGGAAAAACTATACAGGTGGAGGAAAGTGACCTTCGAGCAAGAACGTTTCGTATATTTGGAGATTTCTTGAATAATCAAATTAAAAAACTACAAGCTAGTGGAGAAATTGGAAAATTCCAAGAAAGGAGTAAGATCAGTAGACAGAATTTAGAAACACTCACCTTAATATCCCAAAATCAAACTGTTTCAGAAAAAGAGAGGAAGGTTGCAAAGAGACATATTTACAAAGCTCAATTACAATATGATAGAGATCAAGGTAGACTTAATGAATTGGAACTATTACGCGACGAATTTACATACGAGTCACTAAATTTTTATATGAAAACATTAATATCCACAAATATTTATGATTCTGATGTCATGGATAAATTTTGTGCATTGTGGTTTGAAAATGCAGACAACAGCACACTTAATCAAAAATTAATGGAGAGTATTAGTAGTATTCCAAGTTGGAAATTTATACCATGGGTTAATCAAATATCGTCCAAATTAAACAACGATGATTCAGCATTTCAAAAACCGTTACAATTAACAATGAAAAGATTACTCTATAAACTACCATACGAGTCCATTTATTCTGCGATAAGCATTAAACTTTATCAAATTTACACCATTGGCTCTAATGCGAATATAGTTGGGAAGATTGCTGCTGTTAAAAATATCTTTGAAAGTTTGCAATCATTCGATTCTGGTAATTATTATAGTAAGTATATCCTCCCAATTGAGGAGTTCTGTCAAAAGTCTGTCGAATTAGCGAGCTTTAGAATTAAGGAGGCATCTAAAGTAATTAACCTAAAAGGTCTAAAAATAGGAGATTACTGGTTGAATAAACTACCAATGAATAAAATCCCACTTCCAACAGACCATATTACCATCCACAGTTCAGAGGATGGGAAGAAAAACCGTCCGTATATTGTATCTGTTACTGAAGATATTCATGTCACCTCAACCGGTATTTCTTTACCGAAAATTGTAAAGTTCAAGATGTCTAATGGTGTTACAAAACAGGTACTAATGAAAGGAAGTAATGATGATTTGAGGCAGGATGCAATTATGGAGCAAGTCTTTACCCAGGTTAATAATATTTTAATGCAAAATGAGGAACTTTCAAAATCTAAACTCAGAATCAGAACGTATAAAGTTATTCCATTGGGCCCAAGAGCTGGTATAATTGAGTTTGTAAATAATTCAGTCAGTTTACACCAGGTATTAAAAGAGTACCACAAGGATGATAAGTTGAAATTCGACGATGCAAGAAGGGAAATGAAGGCCGTTCAGACGAAACCCAATCCAGAGAGACTAAAAATATATAATAAAATAGTTTCCATTATAGAACCTCAATTAAGGATGTTTTTCTTTGAAAATTTTATTGATTATAATGCATGGTTTGAAGCTAAAAAATGTTATACCAGAGGTATGGCCACGACTTCGATTGTTGGTTATATTCTTGGTTTAGGGGATAGACATTTAAATAATATTTTACTTGATTCTTCAACTGGTGAACCAATTCATATTGACTTGGGTATTGCCTTTGATCAAGGAAAATTATTACCTATTCCTGAACTAGTACCATTCAGACTTACAAGAGATATAATTGATGGATTTGGTATCACAGGTGTTGATGGACTATTTAAAAGAAGTTGTGAAAGAGTGTATACGGCTTTGAGGAAGGACTCTGAAAAAGTAATGTGTGTCTTGAATGTTTTGAAATGGGATCCATTATATTCTTGGGTCATTTCACCGGTGACAAAGCATAAACATCTTTTGGAGGATGATACTGAGCTGGACGATAATCCTAACCTTGAACAAAGAACTAATAATAAAGATGGTAAACAAGTAGTTGATAATAATGATAATCAAGAATCAAATAGAGCATTGAAAGGTGTAGAAGAGAAATTAAATGGAGATGGGTTAAGAGTGGAAGCTACGATTGAAGGATTAATTCAGGATGCTACTAATCCTGAAAATTTATCTATTATATATATGGGATGGTCACCATTCTATTGATGCAATGAAATTACATAGTTTAAGAGTAACATGATTGTATTTTTTTTCTTTGTAAAAGAATTATGTTTTCTATAAAATAGAAGACATTCAAAAAACTGAAAAAACTATCAAAAAATTATTAAAAAAAGGTAAAACATCATAATTTCGTATATATATATATATATATCTATTTGTCCATGTAATTAAGAATATAAGGAAATATTTTAAAATCATATAAAAAAAAAATAATAATCGTAATGCAAAGAAGATCAAATGCTAGCTAGCAACTCATGGACAGAAATTTAAAAAAAGATAACAGCTTATAATTAGGTTTCATCAATGAGATGCACCTAAGAATAATGTAGCTGATAAAGATGTGATCATGACAAATATACCCCATATAATCAACCCTAATGCAGCATATTTTAAAAACTTATCAAATTTAGAGAGTGACTCTTCATTAGAGTCACCATTATGCTCTGAGCCAATCAACTTATAACCGAAAGTTCCCGGTAAAATGAATGAGATAGAAGTAGAACCAGTAGCACCAACAACAGAAAGCACTCTAGCAAGTTCTGAGACAAGGATTGCCACTAAATAGGATGCAACAAGTATACAAGTTGTAATGATAACAAACCGCCTACCTGTCAATGGCACCACTTGAGGTTCTTGAACAGATTCTTCGACGACCAATTCTTCTGCCAGTAAAGTTTCTTCTTCGGCTACTATTAACTCTCTTGACTCTAGGTCAATAGTATTATCTTCTTCAATATCGACTGTTTTCCTTGCTTGCTCCCAATAATGTATAATATGATGTATAGAGGCTCTAGCAGGATGACATTGTAAAGGAAATGCAAATGTTACCAATAGTACAATTGCCACTCTCCCAATGGTAGAAGACAAAGATATTGGATATAATGTTATAACATTACCTACAATATTATCACCAAATGTAAGATACCCCGCAGATCCAATTAAAAAATAAAGGATATAAGCTAATAACATTGATGACATAGCAATATATTTGACATTTTTAAATGAATTATCTTTTTGTTCATTAATTACTGAAAACATATTATGATGGCAAGTATAAGCAAAGATGAAAATAGGCAAAGTAGTCAACGGTGAAGGTTCTCCTGTTGGGAAACCATATGAGACTGAACCTTTCAAATTCTTAATATCATCTGATGGAAATAAGAAATGGAAAAGCACTAGGACACAAAGATAAGCTACTGATGACATTGCTACCATTGACGCGTATCTTAATGAATTTAATCTTTTCATGAAACATAGAGGAGCAATAACAAAGACCATTATTAGGGTAATATTAAAATTTCTATCTAATAGTAAAGAATTTCTTGTGAAGATAAATAAGATCAATGGGATCAGATCTCCAACGACAATGATATATGATATTCCAACACCAAAACATTTAATTGCAATGGCTAAATCGAACATTATACTTAAATTTGGATTAATTAATTGAGCCAGACTGAAAAAGGATGCATTTTGATTCTTTGCATATTGGGCGACCCTTGCTTGTAACAACAAACCAATTGTTGAACATAACCCACATAGTGTGAGTATGAATATACCTGGAAACCAACCAAATGGTCTAAACCCATAGGGCATCGCCAAAATACCTGCGCCGCATGCCGTATGCAATAATGTAACAACACCGGACTTCTTTGAAGCAGCCATAGTTACAGTTGTAAATATTATCCAGATATAACTTTGAGCTTTTATTTTAATTTATACTTGAACCAGCTCTCAAACAGCACTATTTAAAGTGTTCTGGAACGATTCTATTGTGCTTAAATGTCAAGATTTGTATCCTGTAAAGGTTGAATCTTCCAAGAATTTCATGATTTACGAAATTTCAATTTTGGTTTTTTGGATATTTTATAGTCGCGTTGTGGGAAAATGCCCAGAAAGGGCCGTACAGAGACGGTATCAAACGAGATAAAAAAACGTTTACAAAGAGGCTGTACTGTCTGTAATTTAAACGACAACCACACTCTATCATTATCCCACTGCTCTGTGATCGCCAGTTAAATCGATGTCAGACTTGCTGGTGCTATTGCCAGACACACACCCAAAGGTAGTAATCCTTGTATATTCATACACACCCACACGCACATCCAATGTCACGTGCCATACACGTGACACACAACACACGTGATATACACGTGACACCCGTACCAAACGACACACCTCCGCCGCACATCACGGCGCACGACGAACAAGGTGGCCAGTTTCAGTCGATTTTTTTTCTTTTTGACGGAAGAATTTCTTTGCTCGTTCGACTCCCCCAGAAATATCATTTTTGATCTCTAAAGAAGCAAAAGGTAAAGCTTCTCACTGCAAAGGTTTCGGAAGTAAACAAAGGAGTTTCTGAGGTCAAGGGCTGCTAGTAATTTGGGTGCCTTACGAGGCTGCTGCAAGAAGAAAGAGACTGAGAGACAGGAGGAAAGGGAGTATTCGAAATATATCAATTTACTTTAAAAAATCATTTGATTGAATAAAAAAGGAAGTTTCTCTTTGCATTGATCAATTGATTGCATTATACTTGTTGTAATTTGAATCAAAAGAAAAAAAAAATAGATCCAGGAAAGTACTGTGGAAATTTAAACTGTTTCAGCAAAAGATATAGCCTAACCCCTCCAGCCTAAAATATAGATAAAAAGGTGATTCTGTTCTTCTAAAAACTTTCTGCCCTTCCTCAATTGAACTCCTTATAGACTCACATATAAATATATACACAAATTACAAGAATTATGACAACTATTAAAATTGAACCAGAAACGCTAGCGTTTACTACTCCATTAACTGCAGAATCTACAGATTATATTGAAATTACTAATGATAGTGATGAAGTATTTGCTTTTAAAGTTAAGACAACAGCTCCAAAATTATATTGTGTTAGACCAACAGCAGGGAAAGTTTCCCCCGGTGAAACTATGAAGATAGAAATAATATTTTTAGGTTTAGCTGAAGAACCACCCAAGGATAGTAAATGTAAGGATAAATTCCTTGTCTTAACTTTACCAGCTCCTTATGATCTGGATGGTAAGAGTGTTCCTGAACTTTGGAGTAGTTTAGAAGCTGAATTCAAGAAGGATATGGTCTCCAAGAAGATTAAAGTTAAATTCACTGAAGCTCCAATCGTTGATGATACTGCCGCTGCTGCTGTTACTCAACCAGCTGTTATTGCTTCTGCTCCAATTGTACCAGAAGTACAAAAGGAACCTATTGTTGAACAAGTCAAACAAGTTATCCCAGACATTAAGAAAGATATTGTTACTCCAATTACAGAACCTGTCAAGGCTGTCCCTGTACAAACCCCAGTTAAATCAACCACTGAGGAAAAAGCTTCAACTCCTGTAGCTAATTATGATGTTCCTTTAGCTAAGGGACAACCAACAGACTCTGCCACCAGCAATTCTAACATTTTATTGTTAATTGCTATTGTAATTTTCCTTCTAGCATGGTTATACTATTAAAAACAACAAATAACATAATACACATACAAATATATATATATATATATATATATACATATTTTTTAGGTAAAAAATATATATTAAAATAAAACTAAAACAAATTAAAATTTATTGGAAATGACGATATTCTTTAAAATTCAGATATATATATATAAATATACATATGCCTTATCTGTTTTTAGGCAATTAATATGTAGGGTTTATGAATGGAATTAAAGCTTGTTTTTTTTAGAATACAAATAAAATAATTTAATAGTATTTTAAATTTAAGCTTCTAGAGCCAAACGGCCCTTAGGGTTGGTGACCTTTAGACCTAAAGCCTTAGCTCTAGCTAGAATACCAACTCTGTTCTTGGAAGAGACGTTGTGAGCAATTTCAGCAGCGTAAGTCTTAGTGTGCATCATCAAAGTTTCTAGATCCTTGATGTTAGCAACAAGGAAAACTTTGTGACCAGATGGAGTCAAGAACTTGGTCTTCTTGTTAGAACCGTAACCGATAGTTGGTTCATCAATGTTACCTCTGAATCTTCTTCTAACAACAGAGTCAATACCCTTTTGCTTTCTCCAGTTTTCAGCTACTCTGTGGTAACGGTCAGAGTGGTGTCTCTTAAACTTCTTGGAGTGCTTCTTAACGATCTTTGGATGTGGTAAAGAGGAGGCCATTATTCTGTTTTAAAAATATTGTATTTAATATTATTTTTGTAAATAATAATATCACAATTTATAATGTTAGTATAAAAGAAACGATTGAATTTAAGATTTCTCGATTGTAATGGGATTTGAAGTCTTTCAAAATAAATGAATGATGATCGTAAAATTTTTAAATAATTTCACTATGGTGTAAAATTTTCCTTCGTCCTCAGATATCTGTATCAATCTGTCCTCTTTTCTTGTTCATTGGAACAATATCCTGGTATCTATTAATGCAATAACTTGTTTATCCATATCTTATCACAATTCATCAAATTGCTATATATGCATGGAACCTAAATATCATTTTATCTCTTCATCACTAATAATTACGACTAACATGTGTCTCCCATTTATTCACTTTTTAACATACCTTAATTATCACTGTTCTTGTACACTGAACTAAAAAAATGTAATTGAATAATTCAACAAATGTTACTTTTAAAGGTCCTATAAGTTTGTTATGTATTAGTAGTATATTTACTACTATTGTGTATTCAATATTGAGGGCTGTAGCTTTCTTCCTTCCTCAATTTACATATTAAACAACGAGAAAAAAAAATAACAGAAATTATTTTTAATTTTCTCCGTTAAATTTTTCACTTTGAAATTTAAAGGAAAAAATATCAATCCTCGCGCGGATGTCCAGATGTTCCAGAAACCAAAGAAAAGTGGGTGTACGGGTGCTGGAAACCCAGAAAAACAGTCACATCGCTCATACCGCAAGGGTGGCGAGAAAAATCACGGAGAAACACGCACCGCACAGAAACCGCGGAACGACCGCCGCGTCCAACAGAAATAAAAAGAAACAGCCAGTTCGTTTAATTGCTTTTTAATCCGGAAATAGCAGGTTCAACTAAGAAAGGTGCGCACGGGGCAACACAACTAAAAAAAAGCAATACGCTGTGCCCTGACGGTAAATCACATATTACGATGCGTAATTCACCAGAAAAATAAATGGGAAAAAAAGAAACTTGTGCAGTCTTCTTTCTTTAGCAGCGGCGTGGGGGAGTAGAGCATTGAGACATTTACTTCGGGCAATATTCTTTTATTTTTCAGCTCATCAAAATGATATTTTCAACAAAGTGGTACCAAGGTTAGAGGAGAAAGGGGAAATGAACCACCCACATATGAAGCAAAACGTACTTTGTTTCTCCTCACATATAATTTCCGTGGTAGCCCTTTAATAAATTGCTATGTACGTATTATAATTTCGTATTTTATTTTTAAAAAAACTTGAAAATACAATACAAGACTGACACTTTTCTTTATTATAACCACATTTACGTTGAGGAGAAGAAGAAACCAAACGTTTTTAAAGTTTTGTTTACGTTATTTATTAGCTTATCCATTGCATCAAGGACACATTTACCTGATCATAGGTTTATTTAGAACATCTGCTAGAAATTATAAATTTCGTTTTTTAAAAGAAAGACCCCACATCAATTATTTGATTGTGAACGATTTATATATAAAGACTAACCCAATCGAATTAAAAAGCTAGTCTTCTTCTTTCGCTATATTTAATATATTATTTTTTTGTTGATCAAATACTACTACACATTCACACACATTCACATACATACACACACACACAAGCAAAATGGAAACTACACCTTCATATTATTATTACGTTGATCCAGAAGTGACGTATACTCCACAACAACCTAATCCTTTAGATGATTTAATGTCAGTATATGGCTTAAGTGATTTAGCAAATCAAGTGGCCAGAACTAATAAAGATGGTTCTAAAGCTGTTAAACTGCGGAAATCTTATAAGAATCAAATAAGTGATTTATCTGCTAAATTTTCAACAATACCGAATAGAGAAAATGGGAAAGGTGGAGAAATTGCCAATATCGTGTTTCAAAATAATCAAGATATGTTAGCACAAGTAACGCGAACTCCTGAAATGACTGACCAAGATTATCATAATGCTATGATTAATAGAGATGCTTCTTTATTTAATGCACCAAATATGGATTGGAATCTTTGTCAGGATGTATTATCACAATTTGGTAGATCATATCCATCCGAATTCCAAGATCAACAAGGTTTCCAAATTGATGATTTAGCATTTGATTTGGATGGTACAGGAAAGATGACAAAGAAAAGAAAAAATAGATCAAGCGGAAGTTCAATTGCAACTCCAAATAGCGATGTTCCTGATGATTTAAAGAGAAGAAGATTAGAATGATCAAAAAAATATTTTTTTTCTCCTTCTATCGTCATTAACTTCTTATTTTACATTTTCAAAAAAACAGAATCACTTTTCGTGCATAATTTTAATAATCTTCCATCTCTCTTAAATGTTCAACTTTCAAATTAAGTTACATCCATTTCAATTTTTTTTTTTTTGTATAATTTCATTATTCATTTATTTAATTTTAATACACATTCTTAAGAATATATCAAACACATTTTTTTCTACTATTTATTCATTAAATAGATTTACCCATGAAAAATACTTAAACCATTTTGGTTCAACTAATATACATTTGGATCTAACAAAAATAGTACCATTACCAGATCCGCCTTGCCTTAATATTTTATTGAATATATTACGTTGTGGTATGGATTCTAAACTTCCATCAATGATACATTTACGGCCCTTTGAATCACTCACATGAGCTTTTAATACTATAGTACTATCTTGAGGAATTTCCTTAGCAAACTCAATACTCAATTTTGCTGTAACACCTCTCCTATTTGGAAGTTTTGGAAATCCACAAAAACACAACCCTTCATCTAACAATAAAGATAAAACACCCTTATGAATCTGACCTCTTTCATTAGCTAGATCTTTACCTAAATGATAGAACACTACAATCTCTCCCTTTTTCTCATTCATGAATACCAAAGGATCAATTTCTAATTTTCCAGGTCCAAATAATTGACCCTGGCCAACATGATAAAATCTATGACCTTGAGGGATCCCTTCACTTTGGAATGTGTGTTTCACATCGGGATCAACCATCAATTCTTTATATAATGGTAACTTTGATATTTTATACAAAATATCAGATCTTTGTAAATGCAGAGGTTGTTTTGATTTCCCTAGAACTTTTGCAACATCTTTTATGGGATCCTCGAGAGTCAGTGCATCAGACTCATCGGGCCACCCTTTAATAAAGGTTGCCACACCAAGCGTAAACCCTGCTGTTGGAAGTATAACTGCCCTATTGATTCCCCTCAATATACCGAATTTGAACATTATGGCAAGCAATATATATATGTATACCACTCTTATTATATGACCCCAAAGGATAAAAAAGACACCCTTCTACATTCCCCAAATGAGAAACTATGTATTGGTACTCTTTACACACTTGGTTTCTTATATTTATATTCGAGACTAGTCATCCTCGCCAAACTCCAAAAAACGAAAACAAAGATGATCATAGTAAAAGATTTGATATTAAATGCATACCGGAGATTGTAAGTAAACCCCGGAAAAATGTATAACGAAGTTACAACTGAACACACAAACACACAGTTATATATATATATATATATATATGCTCACTTATGAGACTTCTCTTTTTCATTGACTCAACTGGATTGTTGATTTGTTGTATTCCACTTTCAAATCTTCAAACTTTTCCGTGTTTTGTATCGTCAAACCATGCTCATTTGATAAATGTAACAGGCAAATGAAGCAGAAACTTGTAGAAATATCCTTTAGAAGTTCCTTGGGGTAGAACTTAACCAACTCCTTCGCAATATCTTTAAATGATAATGTTATTATTTCGTTTGATTGTTGTTCAATGCCTGCATCGGCGTCCTTTTCATTGACAAGCAATAGGACAGATTTCCAAACATTGTTCTTTAATCTTCTTACATCAACTTTCTTAGAGACACGAGAATAGTTAACTTTCTGAGGCATACCGTTTAGTTCATCCTCATTCTTCTTTATGTAGTCTTCACGTATTGGCTGGTTATCACCTTGTTCATCATCATTATATTCTGCATCGTCAAATGCTTGGTTGAAATCAATACCATTATCATCACCATCATCAAATGGGTTTTCAAGACGTGCACCAACAACTTCGGTTGTCTCACCATTGCTACCATTTACACGAGCTTCTTCTTCTTCTTCCTTTCTCTTATATGTTTCTGCCCAGAACTCTTCATCTGCAATTTCTGGCCCATGACCTTCACCATCCTCCTGTTGTTCCGTTCCAATGCCACTAGTAAACGTATCACGACGCATATATGATGAGTCCGTCCTTGTGGTCCGTTTTGTATAACTAAATAAACTCATGGTCTGTCTCTGTTTAATAAATAACTTTGTAATCTTTTCAGTAGAGAAATGGAAATCGTCAGGTAATAGATAATGTGTATCATTAATTCTTAACCGCTGAGGCATTTCAATCGAAGATTTCTTTTTCGGTTGAATAAAAACATTATCCTCTAAACTATCATCCAAGTTAAAGAAATCAATGGTAACCGTTTTCTTTTTCTTCTTCTTCTGGGAAGTCTCTTGGGTAACGGTATCTCCATCATTATTATCACCATCAGGAGCAATAGCGTCAGTAGTGGCAGAATTCTGAGCTGCAACTGGGTTTGTTTCATCATTTAATTCCACTTCCGGTAACAGTTTCTTCTTAAAACTACGAACTTTCCAATGTTCTCTTCCTCTCCAATTCTTATTAAGGTTATCATCAAAATATGCCATCAAATCTTTTTCCATAATGGGTTGAATAGTAGTATTGTCATTAGCTTTATCTTGTAACTCATCATTATCATCATCATCTTCACCTTCATCCATACCAATATTAGACATATCAAGTCTACGTGCACTCAAATTTCCATTGCTATTTATTGCTCCATTTTCATCATCATAGTAGTCCATATTGTCATCTATACCATCGAATGCGTCTGGTACAGTATCTTTTATCTCTTCTTCAGTGAGAAAATTGTCTAGTTTATTATTAACATTTTTCACAAAGGATTTAGCTTTACTTATATCCTCAACAACATTTCTAAGTTGTTGTATCGATGGCGATATTTCACTTATGGCTAATTGATCAAACTTAATAAAATCAATACCAAGAGCTAATACCTCGTCTTCAACTATAAATGTCGTGTCCTTAGTATCATCTCCAACTAGATTCTGTGATTTACTTTTATCTATTACACTATTATCCATCATCGAGCCAGACTTATCAATAATCTCATCCTGAACGTCATCGTTCGTTTGTTGATCTTCTGATGAACTGATGCTCTTTTGTTTGTCTTCCTTTATTGAAGCGTCAAACACCACTCGGAGAGAATCATCTAAATCCAAAGTATTAAGTAGTAAACTTTTTGCACCACCTTCATCGAAATCCACTAAGGCTTTCTTAAACAATGGATCAATATTCAATTCCTGATCCAATGCTTTTAATTTAATTGTATCGAAATCCACTAATGTCGTCTCAAGGATTCTATTATGAACTCTCCTCCTAGCAAGATCCGTCGTCACTGAAATCGGGAGTCCAGTCAATGGATCAATCTGCACACTATCTTCACCTGCAACGTGATTATCTGCATCACCTTCCCCATTTCCTTCTCCGTTTACTTGCTCACCATTTTCTGTAATAACAACATTTCTCTTAGTAATCTCTTTCCTCTGAGCTAACCCACTAAGTAGTTTCCCAGTTTCATTAGAAACCGAATCAACCCTTGATGAATAAATTTTCACACAACCATCTAGAGTAGCTGATGCCTTTTGGAAATTAATATTGTTTTCTGAATCCTTCAACACATTTAAATCATAGAAGTAATCAATTAATGCAAAATTCCAACTGTTACTTGAATTAATCTTATTATCTGTGGCCATTTTGATCCATTCCTCGAAATTTGCCATCATTGTGGTTTTGTTTGTAAAGAGACCTTCCTCATCATCATTATCTAATCGCAAATGTGTCGCCATATTGCCTCACTATTACTATTACTATTACAAACAGACTTTATATGCGTCCTATTTTCTTTTTATCAACCATATGTAAACACAATTACTTATGTTTTGTTCAAATATAATTCAATTTCTTAATATTGTTTGTTTACATTTTGCAAATAGATCAAAATGTATCAGCATCGCTTTCCGGAAAAAGAACAATCCAACAAAAATAAAATATAAAGATAGATAAAACATGCAAATTTTATATCAATTTTACTGTCATTTGAAACAATATTTATGAAAAAGGGAAATACATATCTATATCATTGGGATATACGACGCAAGGCAACGGCAGTAGCAACCATTAGACCCGAGATAGACAGCCATTTAATTATTTTATGTTGTCTATTGTCTCGTCTGACTGAATCAGAGTATGAAATATCTGCTCTGAAAGAGATCATCGTATACAAAGTTAACCAAGAATTTCCTAATACTCTTGAGAATGTTTCATCGACACCTTTATACAAATTGAACCAAACGGAAGTGACACTTTCCGACATCACCTTGTAATTTTCTCTAGCTAATTTGTTGATGGTAATGAGATCCTGATGTCTTGTCTCGGTGTAAGAATTGAAAGCTACAGATCGATCACCATGATACTTGTCTAACAATTGCATCAGAATCTTGACATCTTCAAACCCACAGTTCATACCTTGACCGTAGAATGGAACCATGGAGTGAGCAGCGTCACCAATTAGGATTCCTGAACCGTTCGTCATATTATAAGGTAAACATTCGACACACATCAATGGTCCCTTTGGGTTATTAATAAATTCTTCAGCCGTAGAGTCTAACCCCATTAAATCCATTGCATCAGGGAAATATTTCTGTAAGAAATTTTTTGTCTCGTTTTTTGATTTCACTAAGAAATCCACTTGGGACCATGGTGCAAAAAATGTTACAGTAAATGAACCATCAGCGTTTGGAAGTGCAATCAACATGAATTTCCCACGAGGCCAAATATGTAAATCATCATTAGCCATAGCGAAACTACCATCTTTCTTTGGTGGTAAATACAATTCAATATAACAACAATCAATATATTCTTGTTTATAATTCATTCTCAAATTACGTTGCATTTGAGATCTCGTAGTGGAGAAACAACCATCTGCACCAACGATAAAATCAACAGTAATGGGGTTTTTATCATCTGAAAAATAGCAAACTTGTTTTGTATCACCCCATTCTACTTTTGCCAATTTATATCCAAAACATACATTGATATTCGATACAGCATCTAATTCGTCAAGTAAATCACAGTTTAAACTAGCCCTCGAAATAGAGTTAATATGTTCGCCTGCAATCCCATACAATAATTCTTTTTGGTTACCATCAATATCATGGATCATTCTACCTTTCATTGGAACAACATCATGTAAAACCCTTTCACATAATTCTTCATCCACATATTTCAATGCTTCAATTCCTCTGGCCGAGATAGCTAGGTTGATAGACCTCAAATTTCTATTAGTAGTTGCCTCTAATCTTGGATCATTACGATATTCGGCCACTGTAACATCGTAACCTCTTTGGGCTAATGCCAGAGCGGCAAGACAACCTACCAAACCGGCACCTACGACGACGACTTTCCCTTCAAATTGTTCAGTTATTGTCACTTCGTGGCTTCTTCCCCCCATGTTATATTACCTTTGTGTGTCTTAATTATCTTAAAAGTCAAATACCTGAAATCTAGGTTCATTAAACTCTGTTTCAAATAAAATAATGGTGATTCAGTTTCTTATTATCCATGTAAAGAATAGTGTGACACTTTTAATTCGAGTAACCGGAGTCAAAAATAAAAAAATTGGAAAATTAAGGAAATAAGAAAGCAATACTGAAGGGGAAAGCTGAATGAACATCGATGTATGCAATTAAGAGAAACCTAAATGGGGTTATAATTTTAAGGTGTATACAAGATAGTAATAATATATATAAAAATTAATACAGCGCTAGAAGTAAATATATATATATATTTATATGTTTTTTTTATTTTATTTTATGTATTCTCCTTCTTTGTTGTATGGAAATTTTCTAAAATGTTTTTTTTTTATATATTTCTTTGACAGATTAATAAAGGGAATGAGACTAATGAATACTTTCATTGTTTTGGGTCCTCTTTTAGGGATAATAATAAGAATAGATAATAGTAGTAAAAATTAACAAAGATTTAAGTGATGAAATGAGAGGCAAAAAAAAAAAGAAAATGATACACACATCTCTCTACCAATGGAAGTAAAAACACGTAGTAATAATTTTTTTAAAAGCGGTCTCAATTAATTTAGAAAGTAGCAACGAAGGATTCAGTAGCTGATTTCAAAGTGGCCATCAAATCTTTAGTCAATTCACCCTTTGTTCTAATTTCATCTAGAATATTATTATGATTAGATTTCAAATAAGCTAAAAATTTAGATTCAAATTCAGCAACTCTTGAAAGTTCAACGGTATCTAAATAACCGTTAACACCTGCAAAAATCAATGGGACTTGTTCTTCAGCAGATAAAGGAGAATATTGACTTTGTTTCAATAATTGAGTTAATCTTTCACCTCTAACTAAAGTTTGTTTAGTTGAAGCATCTAAATCGGAACCAAATTGTGCAAAAGCAGCAACTTCTCTGTATTGAGCTAAGAATAATTTCAAAGAACCAGCAACTTGTTTTAAAGCTTTAACTTGAGCGGCAGAACCGACACGAGAAACGGATAAACCAACATTGATAGCTGGTCTAATACCTTTATAAAATAATTCAGCTTCTAAGAAAATTTGACCATCAGTAATGGAAATAACATTAGTTGGAATATAAGCAGAGACATCACCACCTTGAGTTTCAATAATTGGTAGAGCAGTCATAGAACCACCACCTTCCTTTTCGGACATTTTAGCGGCTCTTTCTAATAGTCTTGAATGTAAGTAGAAAACATCACCTGGGTAAGCTTCTCTACCTGGAGGACGTCTTAGCAATAGAGACAATTGTCTATAAGCGACGGCTTGTTTAGATAAATCGTCATAAACAATTAAAGAATGTTTACCATTATCTCTAAACCATTCACCAATCGAAGCAGCTGTGAAAGGTGCTAAATATTGTAAAGGAGCAGCTTCAGAAGCAGTGGCTGCAACAATAATAGAATATTTCAAAGCATCATGTTGTTCTAGAGTTTGAACCAATTGTGCGACAGTAGATCTCTTTTGACCAACAGCAACATAAACACAATACAATTTCTTCTTTTCATCAGCACCTTCATTCCATCTCTTTTGATTTAAGATAGTATCTAAAGCAACAGCAGTCTTACCAGTTTGACGATCACCAATAATCAATTCTCTTTGACCTCTACCAATTGGAACTAAAGCATCAACAGCTTTTAAACCAGTTTGAACAGGTTCATGAACAGATCTTCTTGGTAAAATACCCGGAGCTTTCACTTGAGCACGTGAATTACCAACTGATTTAATTGGGCCTTTACCATCAATTGGATTACCTAGAGCATCAACAACTCTACCTAATAAACCTGGACCAACAGGGACATCAACAATCTTACCTGTTCTCTTAACAATTTCACCTTCTTTAACTAATCTATCAGAACCAAATAAGACAATACCGACTTGGTTAGGTTCTAAATTTAAAGCCATACCTTTAACACCTGAAGAAAATTCAACTAATTCTTCAGCTTGAATATTATTTAAACCGAAGACACGAGCAATACCATCACCAACGGCTAAGACTCTACCTGTTTCATTTAAAGCTGCTTCATTAGAGACACCTTTAATTTTATCTTCCAAAATTGAAGAAACTTCGGTTGGTTGAGCTTTAGTAGTAGAAGCAAATCTAATTGGTTGAACAAACCTAGTAGTATTTAAAGCAATAGCTTTAGTAGCAGTAGCTCTTAAAGCGGATCTTGAGATCGCACGTAAAGTAGTAGCACGAGATAACATAATGATTTATCTGTAATATTAGTTTATGCAAAAGAGGAGGAGGGGGGATAGGGGAGTTTTGTTTTATTATTGAGTATAAATGCAATAACAAATAAAAGACAAACAAACTAAAATAATGATTCAATTATATCTGGATGTACAAAACAAAAAAAAAGAAGAAGATAATATTTTTTTAAAAATTATATTCAAAATATGTATCTAGCAGGGATGGGGCAAAAAAGAGAGAGATATTTGTAATAAATCTTACTTTCTTTCTTTAATTGATTGGAATATAGATAATTAGAATTATACGCCCTTTAATTATATTAATATTATTTTTAATTTAGTTGTTGCGTTTCTTAATTTCTTCTCTTGGACAAACAATCTATTGAAATTGATGGTTTTTAGAAGTTAGAAATTAAAATATAAAAATATTAATATATATCAAGGAAAAAGTGATTAAAGTAACAATTATAAGTACAATGCAAAGACTATTAAAGCAAACTGGTATATATATACATATATATATATATAT
>FXLY01000007.1:739988-876480 GCA_900180425.1 Maudiozyma saulgeensis
ATATATATATATATATATATATATATATATACGTAAACCAAGGGAATCGCAGTAAGCAGAGATAAAACCAAGATTATGAATCTGGAATAAGAAGCAACGAAAACAAGAAAGTAGAACATTATATAGGGGAAAGCACCAATATATAATTCAGGCGTAATACACCCACACATATTTCCCTCCCACACATTACGTTTTCCGACGGGAAAAAAAACTCATTCCCACACACTCACACACACGGGTTGTACGGTTGTTTGTCTGTAGGAGAGCTCAATTCCCTCCAATAAACCACACACATACAAATATGCCTCAATAAGACTACGCATATAGCAACCGGGGAAACTTCCCTTAATAAATTATGTGTGTGACTGACTACATTATCATCTCTCTCTCTGTGTCTGTGTGTATCATCCACCCATAGTAAAGAAAGAAAAAAAGATCATGTCATACCCAATAACGGTACAAACTACTAAATATACTAAATACTAGAGAGTTAATTACAATGCTATAGCGAAAGGGGAAAATTAAATTTACTATAGCTGAATTTTTTAAATTTATAGGAAAATCGGGCTAGAAGCCAAAATGCCAAAAAATTAAATTAAAAATGCATTATGAAAAAGGGACCTTATATATAAATAAATATGTTCTTAGTAATGACAGAAGTCAAATATATAAAGAGAAGCAGTTGAGAAAGAAAATATGAATTAATAATGTATGAATCTAATACAGGACACTCAATGTCAAATCCAGATCTTGTAAAACCTTTACCGATGAACACCCGAGATAGGAGAAGATCATCAATTAAAAGTGCATTATCATCATTATTGACAACAAATTCAACAACAACAACAACAGCAACAACAACAACAACTAGTAATAAGATATCACCAAGAAAGAAGAAAATTAATTCACAAAGTCAACGGAATACTCCCAGTAGTAGTAGTAATAGACGACATAGTACTAATTCTATTCAACCATCTTCCATACATCAAAATGTAATCGCAACAAGAAGAAGAAATAATAGCCATCACATGGAGAACAGTAATCCTATAGCCAATACAGTATTTGATAACAAACGCTATATCGACCAATACCTTTTAAGTCGTGGATTTGTAAGTAAAAAAACTATCATCAATAAAAAAAATATCAATAATGGTAAATTCGTTGTAACGGTTGCTACAACGGGGAGCACGATTTTCTTACCAACAGTTTCTCCAACTGATGACGAATATTTAGCTCGGCTGAATGGATTAAGACCAGAAGACAGTGAAGAATTTTTGTTTAACGATGACGAAGATGAAGATGAAGAACAAGAACAAGTACAAGATGAAGAAAATCCCGTGCAAGAGGTTAGAAACAATAACGATGCTAGAAATGATTCGGAACAAAGGGGACAAACTGCAGTTGGCACCAATACATCAACCGCCAATGGCAACGAGCAAGAACAAGAAGGCAGAACTGCATCACGAAGCTCGGCGGCTACAGGCGTCCAATCAATGGACACAGAGAACAGCAGTCGAATACCTTTCAGCACAGCAATTATCATCTCTACCGACACCTCTGTATCGTTCGAATCGTTTATTATAGAATTAGCCGCTAAAGTCAAAGTCTTTTGGAATAATGGTGTGCCACCGACCAAATCGTTCAATGAAGAATTTTATAATGCGGGCTCATTATTTTGGTCGTTGAATAGTAAAAACTTTATTTTATTTGTTCCAAAAGAGGTGTCGGCGGCTAATCAAATTGTGGAAAATAATTTAAATAATATTGATAGACGTTTGTTTCGTAATACTTCATCATCAACAAGGAATTATTTAGATAAAAATAAAACAAAAGAACAATTCTTACAATTATTATCAAATGATAAAAAATCACAAAATAATAATTTAAAACCTGGAACTTATATCTTTATTTTACCTGTAATGTTTGCTAACCATATCCCTGAATCAATGTATTTCCCATCGGCTAGAGTAAATTATAAAATTAAGTTTGGTACAAAACTATTTTTATCAACAGGTAGTAATAACAAGAATTCTTCTTCTTCTTCTTCTTCTTCTTCACAAATTTCTTTAAATTCAACAAATTCTTCAATTAGAGGTACAGAAGCTGAACAAATTTATCAAAAAAAACCATCCTTAAATAATAAATCTTTATTCAGTATGATGAAACATGGATTACAAAAATTACCACATCAAAACCAAAAAAATATATCCCCGGGCGATTCTTCTATTGATAAAAATAATAATTCATCGTGTAATGGTTTAAATCTTTATGCCGAATATCCTTTAAGAGTAGTCAGAACACCACCTCCTGTGTCAATTTCAACAGCTAATAAACCAATTTATATTAATCGTGTTTGGACAGATTCTTTATCATATGAAATATCATTTCAACAAAAATATGTTTCTTTAGGTAGTGATTGTAAGTTAAGATTAAAATTAGCTCCATTAACCAAAAATATTAGTATCAAGAGAGTTAGAGTTAGTATCAATGAAAAGATTACATTTGTTTCAAAAAATTATGAATTTGAATATGATCAAATTGATTTAGTGGCAAAGGATCCTTATAACCCGTATTATCTTGATTTTCAATCAAAGAGAAGAAAAGAAAGAAATTTACCTTTATTAGAAATTAGAACAAAGGATAAAGGTTCAAGAGCATTAAGAGAAGAAATTATTGAAAATAGTTGTCAGGATAATTTATTATCATATTCGTCATTTCCTGAAGAAAACAATGTTAATAATAATAATAACAAGAAAAATAAAAAGACTGAGCCTATTGGAATTACTGAAGAAATTTGCATTGATACAATGTTACATTTCCCAAAATTTGAAGATTTAGATAAACATAAAGCTAAAATTATTGCACCATATGGAATTGATATTTTTAATACTGAATTAAATCCTGAAATTTCATCATCACCAACTTCATTAAATGGAATAATATCTACAGATAATAATGGTAATAATTCTGAATCTCATAAGACTACAAGTAGTAGCGTTATGGGCTTTTTAGCAAACCATAATCCAATTACTAGTAGTAGCAATAATAAAAATTCAAAATTGAGACAAAATAGTAATGGTAATCCTTCACTTGCGAAAAAATATAATATAACAAAGATTAAAACAACATCAGGAACAGAAGTTGAAACTCATACTAGATTAAATAAACCAAAGAGAGGACTTTATTTAGATAGCTTACATTTTAGTAACATTCATGCAAGACATAAATTAGAAATTATGTTAAGAATAAGTAAGCCTGATCCAATGGATAATTCAAAATTAAGACATTATGAAGTTTTAATCGATACACCAATTGTTATCGTATCAGAATTATGCAATTCAGGAAATATGGAATTACCAACTTATCATATGGCTACAACAACAACAAACAATTCCACTGCTACAACTATGAATAACTTTGTTGGTATCGATACTCATAATAATCACGATGCCCCTCCATCTTTTGAAGAAGCAATTTCTGTACCAGGTTCTCCACTTGGTTCACCAATGGGTTCACCAATGGGTTCACCAATTACATCACCTCTGACATCTCCAATGGTTTCCCCAATTGGTTCTCCTGAAGTAATTCCAAGTTGTGATTCAGATTTATATTCAATTCAACAAATTAATTTATCTAGAGGTACAACAATTAGAAGACCACCATCTATTGGATCTGAAAATAATATTAATATTAATAATAATAATAAAAACGCCAATAATACCACTACTACACAACCTTCTAATACAAATGAAAGATATAGTAACATTGATAGATTACTTACGTCACCATCTCATTCGGGATCAAATTCTTCAGAGACAATGGAAACTGGTTCAATCTCTGGTTCATCATCTACTAAAGGTTCTAATGCATTGTTTAAAAAAAATTATACTATTAACACTTCGAGTACCATAGAACCTACTGAACCACCACACTATGATGATATCGTTAAAGAATAATCATCATCATATCCTTTTTGGATACACAGACACACACACATATATATATTTAATTTCAAAGTTAAAATTATTTTCAACCCTCTCTACCTTTTTGAGGGTACAATACATGAGTTTTTATAGAGTTCTTATCATTTTCTTTTTTTTTATAATACATATACATGTATAAATATATATTATCATATATGTAATGCACCTCTAGCGGTACTTAATCCAAAACTACTTAACATTCTTAAACTTGATGCACCCATTGGGAAATATGAAATAGCATAATACAATACAGCAATCAATTCTAATATAGCACTAATCATAGTCAGAATTGTAATTTTTTTAATCGTTGCAAAATATAATGTCATTAAACATGTACCAAAAAAGAATGCAGAAAATGCAATTCTATCCTTTGACGTTAAATGCTTAATATATGCCATTGGTCCCATTAATACACCAAATGCAAATACAAATAATAAAGATCCCATAGTCCATAATAATGCGAATTTTCTTGGCTTAATAGCCAAAACAGGAAATAAGAAAATGCATAATGTGAAACATCCAAGTGATCCAAGAATGAAACAAAAGAATAAAACTAATCTTTCAACACGAGATAGGTTAAACCAGGCGGGTTCTTCTTCTTGTTCTAAATCTTGCCTCGTTAATGGTAATCGTTGATAGATATCGGATGCTGTGTTATTTAAAGATTCTGTCCATGATGAAAAGAATCCACCACTACCACCGTTGTCGGTTGTATTGGCATTGCCTGATCGGGAATTGTTCCAACGATTTAAAGAACTTCTTAATTGATCGATTTGTGAATCACCAGACATCCTCTTAATACTATCTTTCCTTGTGCCTTTCCGACGAACTGCCTAAATATGAACAAGAAATCACCAATCAAACTAACCACATTCTTTAACCAGCGAGCCATATACCTTTGTCTCTCTGTAGTTCAGTTGTTTCAACTGAGTTTCGCTTCCAATGTTTCCAAAGAAATTGAATTGAATGGTTACCCCCAGCCGGTTAGAAAACCCGGTTTGTGTGAAGAAATTACCAAAAAAACAGTCAAAGCCTATTATGCGGAAGGCCTTCTATCTTTAAAGAACAATGAAATTTCGCAAATTTTTAGAAAAATTGAATAACAAGCAACGATTCTTACTATCCACTACAGGAAAACAGTACGTACCCTTTGACTCATTTAACAGTCATTAAAGATAAACTAAATATATACCAGATATATTCCATTTTTACAAGAGTCACATACTTGTTTTGTTGTATTACTCTGGAAGAAAACTTTACTGGAGATAACGTTTAATTATTAGCATACGAAATAGAGAACCGTAGATATAATAATGAACTCACACAATGATGAAAACCAAATGTTATTAGATGAGTTACTAAACCAGAATGGGAACAAACAGATGGGTGCTGGGAACTCGATGGCTAATTTTTTGGATTTTTATGACGATATACAACATTCTAGCAGTGTAACGAAAGCGAGAGAATCTCAACAACAACAGCAGCAACAGGCACAAATGAATACTAGGGACTCTGATGTCTCTTTATCTACACAGAATACATTTGTTTACCCTGGAAGCAATCCTGCCATGCAACATGAGAAAATGGCATATATGAACCAAAACAACAACAACAATAATAACCCACACGAATATCAATCTTTAACTAGAGATATGTACGGAGGGGCATTTTCTCATAAGAATAATGATGAAGTTGAGGTGACAAATGCTTCATTTTTAGATGATATGTTTACTACATCCGCGCACGCATCACAACAACAACAGCAGCAACAACAACATCATCAGCCACAACACCAATTTAATAATATGGAAGCTGATGATGGAACCGATATGAGCCGCCAAGGTTCCATAGCTGTATCGATATCAAATAATTCATATGCTCAATCTTTTACTGATGAACATATGCCACATGATCTGTTTACAACTAATCCAGAGGATCAAATGATAAATTTCGCAGATGATTTAAGTTCATCATTAGGATCTTCAATACATTCAGGATTTCATACATCAAATTTGGGAACTCCCACATCAAGTATGTTAAATGCACATAATTTAGATACAATTAATTCGTTGACAGCTACAAGTTATAATCAAAATAATACATTCTCACCTAGTTCTTTAAGGTCACCATCATCATCATTCAGGCCAAATGCATCATATCTATCAACATCATTAAGACAACCAAGTACGTTGTCAAATTATAATGCCAACAATTCTTCAATATCAAATAATACCAATAACAACAATAATAATAATATAGCAACCCCAACTTCGAGACATCCATCGACATCTGGTACAGCGAATGGGGGAGATTCATTACTAAGTACATCTGTTCCAAAATCTTTATCACATCTATCACACGAGGAGAAATTAAGACGTAAAAGAGATTTTCATAATGCTGTAGAAAGAAGAAGAAGAGATTTAATAAAACAAAAAATTAGTGAACTAGGAAATTTAGTACCGCCAGCTCTGTTATGTTTTGATGAGAAAGGAAAACCTGTTAAACCTAACAAAGGTATCATATTAAATAAGACTGTTGATTATGTGAGGTTTTTAATGGATGTAGGAAATGCTCAAGATCATAAAAAGGATCAATTATTACGCAAGATTAATGAACTAGAAGAAAAGTTTAATAATATTGATCTGAAAGGAGCACCAACTGAATTATCCGAGTCTGTAGGAACTGCTAGAACCTTAACATCCAAGAATAATAGTAGTCGAAACATTCAACATATTGCTGAGGGAGATGAAAGAATCATTGATTCGAGAGCATATCCAAATCTAAAAGCAGATATAAAGAGCGAAATACACGATGACCTGAACCAGTTTCTTTCAGGTAATATCTTGGAAGCACAGGATAATGCTCAACTTATGTTTGGAGATCCAATGAATGATAATAATGGGAATCCAGCTGACTATTTACTAGAATTTGATTCCTAAGCAACACCATAATTTACGCATATACGAATTACGACCATGAGACAAAGAGAGAGAGCAAAATGCATCCAAGGTGTAGATAAACACATGTATCATCTATTTTACATCATTGTATATACCCTTATATCTATCTATATATCTATACATATATGTTTATAGCTGCATAAAACACATCTTTGCATGACAAATTTCTTAGATCGCGCCTTTATCAAAATTAGTTCAAATAAGAGGATTTGAAGTTTATATTGGAGTTCAATATATGAAAGCTGAATCAATAATTAATAATGGCAGAATACCACTGAGCAAAGAACGAATAACAAAGATTACACTCTCAATTGTTGTATATATAGTAGTTTTTTTATTATTGTTGATATATTTTAACTTATAGATTCCATAACAATGGGGTTGATTAAAAGAGTGAATGCATGGTCCAATGATAGGATTCTGGATTATCTATCAGTGAACCCTACAAGAGATGAGATTACACATTATAAAGTTGATCCATTCAATGAATCCGATGATTCAATTGTTAAACTTCATACGATGAAGAATTTTGCGAACATTACCTGTCTAGATTATTCTGATTCTACCCCAGGTATGGTTGGTGTAGGTGAAAAAGATGGGTTTGCAAAGATCGTTAATGTATTAACGAATGATACAGAGCTCTCGGTAAGGGCCAAATACCGTCGTTGTGTTAATACGATATCAATGAGTAATTCTGGACTAATAGCGATGGGTCTTGATAGACACAAACAGGATTCATCATTAAAGATTTGGGATGCTAATTATCAACAAGCAGGGGAGCAGATTGTTAATACAACCTTTGAGTATTGTGTGAATGAATCAATCGTCTCTTCAAGATTTTTAAGTGAAATATCTTTAATTGCATCAAGTACCAAATTTCTTAAAGAGATAGATTTAAGAACAAAGAACCCTGTATATCAACATCCTACTCGTTTATCGTATGACATTAAATTGAACCCATTTAATGATTGGTTGTTCAGTACATATGGTGATGATGGGACATTATCTATATGGGACAGAAGGAAGTTAACTAGAGGTGTAATCCCCGGGGATCTAAGTTTGGCATCCCCTTTATTAACATTCGAGAAACTGGTTGGATCAGGTGCAGCTTCAAGAAAATATATGAATTCCTGCTTCAGATGGTCGTCCATACAGAACGGAGAATTTGCAACATTGCACAGAGGTGATACTATCAAGAGATGGATGCTAGGTTCGTGCCAGGATGTGGACGAAGAAACTGGAATGGAATCACAAGAATTATTCGTTTCGAAAGTTCATGATATACAAACGACTTATGATAGAGTCGCAACGTTTGATTATATTCCAAAAGGACAACATAGGGTGAGTATTATCTGTATGCGTCATTCTGGTACAGTTTATAGAATGCCAGTTACACCTTCTTATTCCACAACTGTGTTTAATTTTGATAACTCTCTATTGTTATCAAATGCGGAGACACCAGAGATTGATGAATTCCAAGTAGTTCAAACTGATTCAAACTCTACACTAGAAAATGTGAAGACCGATTTAAGGAATCTCTCATTTGAAGATTTGGGATTAGGTGATGATTATGTGCCACTGAATGAGGATGATAAATTTTCAACACCTACAGATGGTGGATTATTACCGGGAGAGGACAGACAAGAATTAAATCCGACTATGAGAAACCGTAATAATTCAGCTTCCAATGATGAAGTTGAAACTAATTATGATGCTGACGAGGATCCTAATAATCTTTTGGAGGAAGGTGAAGATTCTGCATTATATTGGAAAGCAGATAGGTTATTACAAAAGGATATTACTGTCATTATGAAAATGAGAGCAAAGTTAGGTTATGGGTTAGATCCGATGTCTACCGTGGAAATGATAGATAAGTCTAAAGCATTACAAAATAATGCGTATATTAGAAATACTTGGAGGTGGATTGCCATTGCGAAGGCATCTGTAGAAGATGGTACTATTGTTTCTGATGATTTAGATTTAGGTTATGAAGGTATTCTTGGTATTTGGAATGGTGTCACTGGAATAGCAAATCAAAACAGATACACCAACGATTCTACGTTGTCTGAAAAACAATTAATTAGAGAAATGGAAAAAATTATCAAATTAAGGAAAAAATACAAAACAAGTTTAGGCCATAAGAGCCCCGTTTCAAATTTTTCAAACTCACAAAAACATATTCAAAGAAGATTATGTCTCATTATATCAGGCTGGGACTTATCACCATCTGATTACGAGGATAAATATAATTTAATTATTGGTAATGGTCATTATGAAAAAGCAGCAGCCTGGGCTGTTTTCTTTGGAGATATCCCTAAAGCTGTTGAGATTCTTGGATCAGCCAACAATGAAAGATTACAGCTGATAGCTACAGCAATTGCCGGGTATCTTGCATACAAGGATCAACCTGGTAACAATGCTTGGAGAGCTCAATGCAGGAAAATGTCATCAGAACTGGAAGACCCTTACTTAAGAGTAATTTTTGCCTTCATTGCTGATAACGATTGGTGGGATATTCTATACGAACCAGCAATCTCATTACGTGAACGTCTAGGTGTCGCATTAAGATTCCTAAGCGATGTAGACCTTACGAGATTTTTAGAGAGAACCTCTACTCAAGTTATCTCCAATGGTGAATTAGAGGGTCTTATCCTAACTGGTATCACTCCGACGGGTATCGATTTGCTTCAATCATACGTCAATAAGACAAGTGATGTCCAGACTGCTGCATTAATATCTATATGTGGGTCTCCTAGATATTTTAATGATATACGAGTAGATGCATGGGTAGAAAGTTACAAACGAATGTTAAATGCATGGGAGTTGTTCCCTATGAGAGCAAAATTTGATGTATTGAGAACAAACCTGTCATGTACAAGCTCTGGTACGATTACCACCAAACCAAAACCTAGACAATTATACATACAATGTCCAAGCTGTAAGATGAATATCAATACACCAAATAATACTGAATCTGGAAATATTTTAAACGATGCAGCCTCAACAAACTCTAACCCCAAATTACCTGTGCAAAATATCTTCTCTGGTACAGGGAAATATGCCAACCCGAAGAAAGTACAGCACAAACATTCATGTCCACATTGTGGTACACCATACCCAAGATGTGCTATATGCCTGATGCCTCTAGGAACATCAAACTTACCATTTATTATTAATGGTATCTCCCATGACGATGAAGAAGACGAGCAAGAAAATGAACAGCTACAATTTCAAGATGAAGATGGAATGGAAATGAAACATTCAACATCATCTCTTGGATACAACAGACGGAAAAGGAGACTTCATGAATGGTTCAGTTTCTGTCTAACATGCAACCATGGGATGCATGCTGGCCATGCAGACGAATGGTTTGCAAGACATAACATCTGCCCAACACCAGGGTGCAGTTGCAAGTGCAACACGCTCTAGAACATATACCCTCCGCCCAATATATAAGCACATATATATAGAAACGAATCAGACTTTAAGTAAATTCATTTAATATTCCAACTTCCAACTTGAATGATTTTATTGATTGAGATCCTATCATTTAGTGTCATAATGGTTACCCTATTTTCATCACTTTATCGCGCCATTTGATCTGAACAGAAAAATACAAAATTTAATTTTTGAAACGAACGAAGTTTCAGAAGGAAAACGCCTTGTTTTCAGCTAAATCAGGAATTGCGTATGATTTTAATAGGGTGAATAAGAACATGTTAATAACGGTTCCTTTAATCACTAAAGAAATTTAGACTCTTTATTTCACTTTATAGTTAACTTTTCAAGTCTGTGTGAAGGTAAAAAAGAAAAACCGTCCTTTTCTTTTGTTGTAGTTCAGTGAGGTGTCTATTATTTGGTAATTTTTTTGAGTAATAATAGCAACAAGTGCATCTGGAAATCAAAATCATGATCTCTCAAGTTGAACATGATATCAACAAGAAGATTGCGGTGGAGCAGAATATCATTCAAGGGGCCAAGAACTTGAAGAAAAAGACTTCAAATTCGATGGTTATTCAGAAATGTAACACGAATATTAGGGAAGCAAAGCAAAATATTCAATATTTACAGGAAACTTTAAAGAAAATCCGTTTGAATGATGAAGCAAAGAATAACGAACAAGATAATACACACGAACTTGGGAAGAATACAGAATATGGATATCTATCTACAATCTCCCCTAATGAACATATTTTCTCTCGTCTTGATCTAACTAAATACGATTGTCCGTCGATGTCCCAAAGAATTCAATACATGTTACAACAATTAGAATTTAAATTACAAGTTGAACAACAATATCAGGAAGCAAATACCAAATTGACTAAATTATATCAGATCGATGGGGATCAACGTAGTAGTTCGGCAGCAGAAGGTGGTGTTGTTGAATCCAAACATAGAATTATGATGCTTAAGAAAGCAACGAAAAAGTATCAAGCACTTAATATTGATCTAGGTCATTACAAACACAATGATAATGATTTAATGACTAATCAACAACCTAAGTTTAGGAGAAAACCACTTACAGGGGTGCTAAAGATTATGGTTAATGGGATTAGAGATGTTGATCATATCCAATCACCAATGTTTGCCAGAAGTCCTGATTCGTTTGTAGAGATTAAGATTGATGATACAGTGAAAGCAAGGACAAAGCTATCTAGAACCGATAGATGGAATGAAGAATTTTCAATTAATATTAGCAAAGGGAATGAAATTGAAATAACTGTTTATGATAGAATTAATAATACTACAACACCAGTCGGGATCATGTGGCTGTTGCTATCAGATATTGCTGAAGAAATCCGTAAAAAGAAGACTACTATGACAAATGGTCAAGGTTGGGTAAGCGCCTCAAATCTTGGAAGTACTCAATCCAATGACATTAATACCGGTGCCGGAGGTAATAGAAACAATAACATGCAACTTGATAGTTCCAACATTGGATCTAATATAAAAACTTTAGACAACCAAGAACCACTAAATTCGGGAGAAAACAATCAAATTACTAGTACCAATTGGTTTATTATGGAACCAACTGGCCAAATATTGTTAACTCTGGGTTTTAACAAATCTTCACAACCTGTTAGATCAAACATTGTAGGTGGGTTACACCGTCATGGTGCTATCATGAATCGTAAAGAAGAAGTCTTTGAACAACATGGTCATCATTTTGTTCAGAAGTCATTCTACAATATTATGTGCTGTGCGTATTGTGGTGAGTTCTTAAGATATTCAGGTTTCCAATGTCAAGATTGTAAATTCTTGTGCCATAAGAAATGTTATACTAAAGTGGTCACTAAGTGTATTGCCAAAATTTCTACAGATACAGATCCTGATGAAGCTAAATTAAATCACCGTATTCCTCACAGATTTGAACCATGTTCTAATCGTGGTACTAAGTGGTGTTGCCACTGTGGTTATATCTTACCCTGGAGTAAACAAAAAGTACGTAAATGTTCAGAGTGTGGCGTAATGTGCCATACACAATGTGTTCATTTGGTTCCAGATTTCTGTGGTATGTCAATGGAAATGGCCAATAAGATTTTGAAGACAATTCAAGATGCAGAACGTAATAAAGGGGAAAAGAAAATACACAAATCACATAAACAAATATCACCATATAAACCCCGTGGAGATATGATATCCCCCAACAAACATGCCTCTGTCTTCATGGAAAAGGGTAAAAATATTTCACCAAGTTCGGAAGTTTACAAGTCTACATCAAATAACCAGGAATATTCACAGGCCGAATACCATTCTTCTGCCCAAGCCTCACCAAGTAAGATCAACGACACAACAGATAGATTAAATCACTTTATCGAGGAGAATGAAGTCTACTTGAATTTTACAAGAGGTGCAGAACGTGATGAGAAATCTCCCGAACTAAATGATTATAACAATAGAACTTTGGATCCAACAGCGGAATCTCTTAAGAATGTTCCACAAAATGGTGACTTAAACCTAGCCGATTATAATAGATATAATGGAGAGGATGAAACAGAACACCCATATAAGGAAGAGAATGAATTGTGGGAAGAACAACGTCATCAGTTGGAAGTTGAACTACATCAGCAAAAACTAGCTGAATTTGAGAGACAGAAACAAGAAGAAGAGATGGTCAACGAACCAGTTGAGTTACAAACTACTAGAATCCATGAAACAGATGAGATACAATATGTAGAACCTCAACCAAGTAAATCTCCAAGAACTTATTCTAATCCATTCCGTGATACTGAACAAGATCATTTAGAAAAAACCACAACTATGGATTTGGTTCATCAAGATGAATTACAGGATATACCAGAAACCGCCAGGAACAGTATCTGCGTTTCCCCTCAAAAGGCACATACAACTACAAAGCAGAAAAGAAAGTCAGGTAAACGTCGGAAGGTTTCTCTTGATAATTTCATTCTTCTAAAAGTTCTAGGTAAAGGTAATTTCGGTAAAGTTATATTATCGAAATCGAAAAATACAGGTAGATTATGCGCTATTAAGGTATTGAAAAAGGATAATATTATTCAAAACCATGATATCGAGAGTGCTAGAGCTGAAAAGAAGGTGTTTTTACTTGCAACAAAAACAAAACATCCATTCTTAACAAATCTGTACTGTTCTTTCCAAACTGAAAACCGTATTTATTTTGCTATGGAATTTATTGGAGGTGGTGATTTAATGTGGCATGTTCAAAATCAAAGATTGTCTGTAAGAAGAGCGAAATTTTATGCTGCAGAAGTTCTGCTGGCTCTAAAATATTTCCATGATAACGGGGTTATCTATCGTGATTTGAAATTAGAAAATATCTTGTTGACACCAGAAGGTCACATTAAGATCGCTGATTACGGTCTGTGTAAAGATGAAATGTGGTATGGTAATAAGACTTCCACATTCTGTGGTACTCCAGAATTTATGGCACCTGAAATTTTAAGAGATCAAGAATATAGTAGAGCTGTCGACTGGTGGGCATTTGGTGTCTTATTATATCAAATGTTACTATGCCAATCACCATTTTCTGGTGATGATGAAGATGAAGTGTTCAATGCCATTTTAACTGATGAACCATTATATCCAATTGATATGGCTGGAGATATTGTTCAAATATTCCAAGGCCTATTAACCAAAGATCCTTCAAAACGTCTAGGTGGTGGACCTCGTGATGCATTAGAAGTCATGGAAGAGCCATTCTTCCGTAACATCAATTTCGATGATGTACTAAGCTTACGTGTCGAGCCTCCATATATACCGGATATCAAGTCCGCTGAGGATACATCTTATTTTGAACAAGAATTTACTTCTGCTCCACCATCATTGACTCCACTCCCATCTGTTTTAACCACTAATCAACAAGAAGAGTTCCGTGGGTTTTCATTCATGCCGGAGAACCTCGAGTTGTAATCAAACTTCCCAAAGAAACAAAATCTATAAAACTGTTAAAAGCAAAAAAAACAGAAATAATAATTATTAACCAAACTATCGATATATGTATATATATATTTACATACTTTACCTGTGTACATTAATGACTAATAAACAAGGACCATGTGCATATTCTGCAATAAAACAAGCATGCAAATTCATACCTACCGCGGACTAGTAGAATTAATTAGTAGATATGTTACATGATCGTTGGTTTTGTTAAAAAATGTTTTGTTGGTTGTGGTTAATTGCCTCTTTATTTTCTGGCACCAACAAATGAAAGCCCAACGAAGAACGAAGCTTGAAAAAACTAAAAAAGTGGAACAATGGTTCGTATAATGAAGGCTCATCTATAATGAAAAACAAAGTAATAAGAAACAACGATCTATAAGAAACGTATATTACAGGAACAGTAGATCAACATTACCTTTCTTAATTATAGCAATATTGAAGGGTATCGAATTGGTCTATACATACATTTGGTGCAATGTTTAAAAGTGATAGGTTTAAGAAAGTCTCTCAGGCTTTTAAATCACCCAAATCAAGTGGCTCTGCAAATAGAAGTGCAAGCAGTTCTCCTATAGTTCCTGCAAGTTCTGATGGGAAGTTCAAAAGTGTTTCCAATTCTATTATGAAAGCTAACCCTATTTCTCAATCGTCTGACGCTAGACTGTTTGATTCACACGTGGTTAAATATTCAGGGATTAAGGGTAAGATCATAGCTTACTCATTTGATTACACGCAAAGTTTAATGGCTGTAGCTACTGATCTGAATGAAATTCATGTATTCGGTCAAGGTCAAGTGGAAGTAGTCTTTACATTATCCATAAAGGGTTCCATCCGTACTCTAAATTTTGTTAAAGGTATATATTTAGTTGCCATCGATTCTAAGGATACATTACTGGTATTGTCGTTATACTCAAAGAAAGTATTAGCTTCGGTGTTTATTCCTAGTCATATTACATGTGTCGAAACTGATCCTGGTATCGACTGGATTCTTTTAGGTTTACAGAATGGTGCCGTTATGGTATATGACGTAGATCGTAACAGCTTCTCAGGTGTTACTATTGAAAATCTTCAAAAATCTCAGTTTTTCCCTAAGGAGATCATATCACCTGTTGTTTCAGTTAGATGGAACCCAAGGGACTTAGGTAGTGTATTAATATCTTACAATTCTGTAACAGTGGTATATTCATTGGTGGAAATGGAAATTAAACAAAGTTTTATATATGAACTTCCACCATTTGCTCCAGGTGGTGACAATTCTGATAAAAAAATTGATACAGTTAGAAGGCCTAAAGTTGTTCAATCGTTATACCATCCAAACTCTTTGCATATATTAACAGTGCATGAGGATAACTCAATGGTATTTTGGGATGCTAACACAGGTCATTTAATTGAGGCTAGAACTTTATTTGAAACAGATGTCAACATTCCAAACCCTAAAAGAGAAATATTAATGGGAGCTGCAGGGTCTCCTCAAATATTTAAAGTTTATTGGATATGTATGAATAATCCTGAATATACATCATTATTGGTTGCTACAAAGAGTTTGGCAAAAGGTGATACTAGTCAAGGTATTACTATCCTTGACCTTGGTGGGACTCCACTTTACAGCATAACTTCATATGATGCAATGCAACAATATTATGCAAACCCTAAACATCAAAAATTATGTCCATTGGTAAATAGAGCTCCATTAGTAGATATTTTACCTTTACCAAAAGCTTCCGCCCATTTTGGTGGTTGTCATGATCCTGCTGTTGTACTTGCATTACTAGATGATGGTGAGATAGAAACACTATTAGTTAAATCTGGTTCCTTCACTTCAAAAGCAAGCTTATTATCCCAAAGTTTATCATGGACAAGACCAGTGGTTACAACCTCAACTGCATTTTCTGTTCCTAAGAAATTATGGCTAGGTTTAATGTCAACTTATTCCACAGTAAATGAATCAATTTTGAAAGGTGGTACCTCTTCCAAGAGAGGAATGAGACCCTCAGAAATTAGAACAGCTATTGCAACAGGCCACACTAACGGTTCTGTTAGAATTTGGGATGGTGCTCAAAATGAATTAGATGATAAATGTGTATTTGAGGTCAATGTTGGTCGGGTTGTTAATAGAGCTCTCCACTTATCAATTTCAAAGATACATTTTGCAGCAGAAACATTAGAACTAGCTGTAGCAACTGAACAAGGTGAAGTTATTCTATACAAATTTGAATTAAACCAATTCTTTAAGGATAATAAACAAAGCTCAGATACAGATCTTGACATGATGTTTAGAAGATTCTCTCTTGAAGATGCTAAGGACATTTTGGTGGATGTGAGAGATAGAGCACCTCCTAACATTAAACAAGGGTTCATGCCAAGTACTGTGGTTAATGCAAGAAGAGGTGAGGTCACCTCCTTGTGCAATAGTAATATCGGGTTCGTCGCGATAGCATACTCGAGTGGTGCCATAATAGTCGTTGATAGAAGAGGTCCAGCTGCAATATTTATGGGACAAGTGAGAGATATACCAAAAATCAAAGGAACATGCATTACTTCGGTCAATATATCTATCATGGAATACGCCTCTGATGGTTATTCAAGTATATTGATGTACTGTGGCACAGACTCCGGTGAGTTGATTACATATAAAATTTTACCAAGTGGTAGTGGTAGGTTTTCGGTGGAGTTTATTGAAATATCGAAGACTAGCGATAATGGTCCAATCATAAGTATTGCTTCTTATGCTAAAGCTTCAGGAGGCAGTTGTGAGGGTACTATTATGAAGATGCAAGAATTAACAAGAGGCTCATGCGTCGCTGGTTACGTTATTGTGACTGGGAAGAATGACATTAGAATAGTTAAACCTGGTAAATCTAAGGAAGATCACAAATCATATAGACATCCAATTGTTGCCTGTGATATTACATACATCTTAAATTACGGTTCAAAGGGTGAAGCCAGAATAACAACATTCTTGGTCGCTGTTTTAAGTAATGCCTGTGTGAAGGTTTTAGCTTTACCTGACTTAAAAGAAATAAAATCTATGGACCCACCTACTCCAGTGAGTTCACATTATATCACAGAAACAGCCGTTATTAAGAATGGTGATGTCTTCATGAGAATTGGTAAATATCTTTCGGTTCTTCTATCTATCGTTAACGAACAGAGTAATGCTGTGCCAGGAAGTCCTACCCTTTCCTCCAATGGTCCTGTGGTTGATGTTCTATATAATCCAAATTTAAAGATCACATATAGACCACAGGTCAATTCATTGCAATGGGCGAGAGGTACAGTTTACTGTACCCCTGAGCAATTGGCTTTGATATTAGGAGGTGAGAAGCGTCCTGACTCAAGATATAAAGAAAGTGCGATTGCTACAGGTACATTATCTTCAGAACCTCATTCTTCAGAACATGCCTATCAAAAACCTATAAGACATGCTAATAAGCATAATGCAGGATATGGTTATATGAAAGGGATATCTCGTACTGTCGAAACCCATTGGGATAATATCGAGACCCAATTTAATGATTATGCTACGGCTACTGGTCAAGCAATGAACGATGCAATGGAACAAACCGGGAAGGATATTGTAAAAGGTTCTTTCGGTTTATGAACGTGTGTTATATAAAACAATGACTCTTAGCTCTCTTCCTATTGAAAGGATGTCTATAACGTATATAAAAATTATAAAATGTTATTGATATTATAGATACTGTTACCCTTTGTCTTATTGCCAATATTGTGCGATATATGTGTTAGCAGTTTGTGTGTGAATTAAAAAAAAAAAATCTTAAACAAAGGGACATCGGTTTAGTAGTAGAAAGCGAAACTTGAAAAGATTACGGTGGTAATTACAAAGGTAAACGAAATACCCTCAGAAAGTTCAAAGGAAGAGATTATTTAAGGACTATAACATTGTCTAAACATTAATTATTTTCACATAAGTGTTTCTTTTGCTTGTCAGTGCTAATCAGTTTTACTTTGACTGTTGATTATATGAGTGAGCAATCAATAACGGTACGAGCACCCAAGGTGTTCCTAGAATCTAACCTTAACTTCCCAAACGTAGATACGTCTGTTACGGAAGTAACTGTCACAAGAGCGCGATGCATTGATCCTAGCCTATTGGATTCATTCTTAAGGACCATGAGACACGGAAGTGATGATATTATTAAGCAGAAAATAAACAACGTTACAGAAAAAGGTTCCACACTTCGTTCAAAGAGTGAGAAATGTGGTGACTTTGTAAGAAATGAATTATATCCTAATTGGAAAGAACGAAGTAAAGTGATTTTTTATTGCCAATACCAAGCGACTTTGATGAAAGAAGAATTAGATGTTAAATCAAATGAAATGGTATCTGACGGTCCACAAGTAGCTACGAGAATAGACCCATATGCTGAAAGGGATTGGAAGAAAGAACAAGAGTCCCGTTTCAAACAGTGGAGGAATGTTTGTGGTTGGGTACAGAATAATCTGCAAATAGAGTCGATACTCAGAACTACGAGCGAGGAAATCTTGAACCAAAGATGTGATGCCAATCGAAAATATTTAGAGGATTTCGAAGAATTCATGAACAAACAACAGACTAATAAGTAGCACATGGACCACATATTAACTGTTTGTGAAAAAAGAAAACACAAAAACTGATCTTTGATGAAAATCTTGATAAAACTCATTTGTCCAGTCAAATAACAGGAAACAAACGACAAATGGAGACAATCATTTATTATATAAAAAGTTCTGATCATTTAACAACTTTTATGCATATTTATTATTCTTTTACCCTGTCTATAACTTCTAACTAGCATTAATTCGTCCGAATATCTGAAAACCACAACCCTCACTCCCAGTTCCTGTAGTTAGTTACCTTTTATATAATTGCACATATATAGGATCCCTATTAGGCCTGTCAAAACCTCAGGTTAATAACACTTACATATCATTATAGCAGTTTGAAATTTTATGATAGTTAGGTGAAACTTTTCATAAACAAAAAAAAAAATCAGGTGATTATTCCAACTTTTGAAAGGATCCTCACAGTTCAAAATTCTTCTAGGAGCAACCAGGTCTCACTACGAGCAAGGTTATTCAATACAAATTTCTTCCCGGCGTTATACGTTGGTACATTAATCGCTAGTTGTTACTGTTTGGTATGTGGATGTTTAGTTTCTATTACTGTGACATCCCAAAAAGGAGTCAAAATTTAGGTTGGGATTCATAAGCGACGACTGTCTTTCTGGTTTAGCTGACAGTTTATTGTATCGGTGGTATGTGGTGCTGGGATGTTTCTGTGACATCGCCAAGTTAAAACAAAATAAATTAAAATTAAAATAAAGAAGACAGAAACATAAGTAAATTATATCTAATCCATTTATATGTATATATATGTGAAGACCCACGTTAGGTTCTGAAATAGTAGGGGAAAAGTTTTATTTTCTAAGAAAAAGTTTAGGAAACAACCTTCTATATAGTACACATAATTTTATTTTTTATTATGACAGGAGATATCCGTGTGTTAGATCTACCTTTGTTTGACGTTGACGAGAAAAATGGGTTTCTGTCGTCAGAACCACCACTTGAGCGATTATCCAACCTCTACTACGAACCATGGGAAAAGTTAGCGACAAATATTCCTCAATTATTATTGACCAATCAAATGAAACCTCAAGTTGAAAATGAGTTACCCTTATTATCTATCGATCAGTTAACTACGTTACAAGAATTGAAAAGGGGTTATGTTCTCTTAACATTCATTATTAACGGTTATGTTTGGTCCTCCAACCCTCCAAATGAAGTTATACCAGATTCCTTAGCTCAGCCATTGTTGGAAGTCTCCAACAAACTAGGACTCCCCCCCGTTGCTACTTATTCAAGTGTTGTGTTATGGAATTATAAAGTTGTAGACGAGGCAAAAGATTTAAGTTTAGAAAATTTAACAACTGGTTTAACATTTACTGGTAGTTTTGATGAAGCGTGGTTTTACTTGATCAGTGTTTATTTTGAGAAAATAGGTGCCCAATGTATTGAACATGGTTTAAAAGCTGTTGATGCAGTCAGTTCAAATGACTCTACATCGTTTATAGAGTCTATGAAATTACTTGCAATGAGCATTGATAACTTAACAGATATATTGAAGAGAATGGAAGAAAAATGTGATCCCTATGTGTTTTATTTCAGAATTAGACCATTTTTAGCAGGATGGAAAAATATGTCTAAAGTGGGGCTTCCAAAAGGTGTAAAATATGGATCAACTGGTGAGTATCAACAATGGTCAGGCGGGTCCAATGCACAAAGTTCTTTAATTCAATATTTAGACTTAGTTTTAGGAATCACGCATTTTTCAGATGGTGGTCAACAACAATATCCAAGAAAACCAATTACTAATGAATCCCAATTTAAGAGAAATTCTTATTTATTAGATATGAGACAATATATGCCAAAACCACATCGTTCATTTCTAAAAGCAGTGAGTGAAAGCACAAATATTCGTCAATACGTTTTGAAACAAAGTTCAGAATCTACAGAGCGATTTGCATATGATACATGTATTTCAATGATGAAAAACTTTCGTGATGTTCATTTAGGTATAATTAGAAACTACATTTTGATTCCAGCCAGAGCGGAAAGAATGAATGAAACTCATATTATGAGAAATGGGTTAGCTACAACACATAATAATAAGAATCATTTGGGTACTGGTGGTACATCCTTAGTTAAATTTTTAACTCAATGTAGAGATGAAACCAGTGACATGGCTGTCACTAAATGGGTTAAAGAATACTTAAAGGAGGATGATATTGAACACTCAAACCTAGAGATGAATTTTGTGTTTGATTACAGTTATAATTTTATTGGATTCAAGGATAAAATGTCGAATATTCAACTTATTGAAGATGATGCAGAAAATGGAGATGTTGATTTTTTCATTCATCATTGGTAAATATATTGTTACTGAATGTAGTTAAAAATTATACAAAAAAAATGATAATATGATATATAGATATATATCGCTCTATTTAGTATTATTACTTTACATTAAAAGTAAAAAAACAAAAAAACAATAAGTATTTCTCTGGCATGAATTGATTTTTTGGTTTTATTTAGAATCTAATAATGTTAAAGTTTTCTTAAATTCTACTTTACCATTTGGTTCAACATACGCAAAACTTAAATTACTATTAGCTAAATCGTCTTTAACTTCTTTCGAAATATATTTTTCCATTGGTTCATCAGGTAATAATGGTTCTAATTCATAATTTGAATTATTATCAAGAATAGTATTATTAAAACTTTGAATCAACAAAGTTCTAGGGCCTTTAATTTTAATGAAATTTGTTGGAGTACCATATTTGGTTACATCATATAATTTCCTTATATATTGACTCGATCTTATAATTAATGCTTTTGTTAATGATACGACAGATTTTATAGTGATTGAGTTTGTTTTTTCATCCTTAAAACTGGGGATTGGAATATATTCGATTTTAATTTTATTTTGCGACATCAATTGATTTGTTACAGAATCTCTAATATCTACTTGAGATTTCCCACTAATTGCTAATAAATTTTTATAATTAATTAATATTTCATCATAAGGATTTTTCAAATCTAATTTAATAATCGATCCTATACCATTTAATAATAAATTACCACGACCTCTTAATACGATAAAATTTTGATTAATAAATTTATTGAATTGTAACGATCGTGATGGTAATAAATCCAAGGAAGTATTTTGTTCATATGCGACGATTGAATCTTTACCCCAAATTTGCCAATCTTCTTCACCAGATAAATTTAAATGATACAAAGAAGTTTGGAGATTTTTATTCAACGAATTATTGGTAGATATAAGTGCATTGAAAGAATGCATAGATGATACCAATTTCACAAATTGTGAAGGTTTTAAAGAGGAATATTGAATCATATTACTCCATAAGTTAATAAATTGTTTAGTTAAAGATACATCTGATATATTGTTTCCATTATTATATAATGATACTAGACATCCCTGGCGAATGAATATAGGTATTTTTGGTGCAACTGATAATCTAGCAATAGTAGGCGGATTATTAATCAATTTAAATAAGGTTCTAGTTCCAGCTTGAGAAGGGGAGTCATCTGTTGATAATTTTCTACAACCACCAAACCGTACCGATCTTCGGCCTGTATCTATAAATCTCTTCATCAACCTGTTCACTTTTACTTCGTTGATTTGAGACTATTCATGTCCTATTTTCACAAATGGTTTCAATTTCCTTTTAACATAGTGTGTATCCCTTTCTATGTAAAAACTTGTTTATAGTTGCTTCTCTCTCTGTTCTTCTTTTTTTTTTTGGGGTGAACTTTCCCTCAGTGAGGCCAAAAGCAAAACAACGCGATGCCCGCCAAAAGCAGAAAACACAACTTGAGATTTTGAATATGATTGGCCCACTCAGCAGAGAGAGAGAGATGAACGTAGTTCTCATCAAGATTTGTTATCGATGGCATTAGTCTCTTCAAATCCAGGTAATAGACCATCCTGTTTGAGTTGGTTAACAAATTCGGAATCACTCAATGAAAAGATTCTATCCTTATTTGGTAAACCTGTATTCAATGGATCAACTACTACAGTGGCGCCGTTGCCATTGCTGTTACTACTATTGTAAATATTATTAATATTACTACTACTACTATGAGATGTTTGGTGATGAGACGTCTTTGAGAACCCGTCAAACCCCTTAATGATGTTTCCTTGAGTGGTAAGCAACGAGTTACTTAACTGATGGCCTGTCTCTGGAGAGACATTACTGAAATATTCAGTCTCTTTATCATAAATTTGTTGCTCCAACGAAACAATATCATCCTGGTACTGTTTTCTATCCTTCAAAGCACTTTTCAATTTCTGTTTCAGCTGTTCGTATTCCTTTAGATCCTCTTCCATCGTGTAGAATGTTCAGTGTGTGTGTGTTGTTCTCTTACTCCCTGTCTCAACTGGGCCAACCTCAGTGTCTCTTGTAACGTTCACTGTTTATTTATATGAAAATTGTTCCAAAACGCTGCAAATTTTCTTCGCGTAAAGCAAAGCAGGACAGATTTGTATGTGCATACAGTGGTAGCAGTGCAGCTGCATGCAACGACAACTCCACCAAGCAAGAAGAAGAAGGGTGTACTTACAGACGAATGTGCATTCTCTGATGTTGTGGTAAGTGGTGATGATGATGATGATGATGGTGATGCGTATTGACCAGCACTCTCACTGTATCACACCATATATACTTTTTACTGGGCATCGCTGCAAACGGCAGGAAATAGCGAGCGTAGCAACACTGCCCTTCCGCGGGATTCAACAAAAATTTTTCAAACTTCTTTCTTTGTTTCTGACTGTTTTTGCATTGTTAGCAATCTTCACTATTGTTGTTGCTATTGTCTGGCAGATCCTGCAACAGTGCCAACGACTATCATCATTCTGACAACTGTATAATTTGACGTAAACATACATTATATATATATATGTATATATATCTTGATGGAAGTAGTGCATCACCAAACCAATTAAACTAGCAATATGCTGTATTTTAGACATATGAGACGTGCAGGTAGGTTTACTGTAATAATCGTATGTTTAACAATAATATATTATTTATATTCTGTGTTTCATGAACAAAGTCTCCATGGCTATAAACATAATAATACATTTTCGAAAAATGTATCATATGTATTTTATAATAAATTATTTGAAAGTATCGATTATTTTAAACCAATGGATCCACCTGAAAAGAATAGAATGTTAATGAATTCATTCACTTGCAAGAAAGTTGGAAACTATGGACTTAACGACGTTAAAAAATTCAATCATTTGACTTTCTACCATTTAAATGAATGTTATCATTTAGATGATGACCAATTTAATAACCTTCATCAGACCCATAATGGATTTATGAAGGAAATTGTCGAACAATTTCCAAATAATATTATTAATAATCTAAATATTAAAGGGAAAGGGATCGTCACCGTTGGTGGTGGAAGATATTCTGTCCTTTTAATCACAATGTTAGAAACTTTAAGACACTCAGGAACTACATTGCCTGTCGAAGTATTTATCCCACCAAAGGATGAAGGAGATGATGAATTTTGTAATATTTTCCTACCAAAATTGAATGCAAAATGTGTCTATTTTAAAGATATTTTACCATCAAATATTGTGGACAATATTGAAGTGAAAAGTTATCAAATTAAAGCAATGGCTTTGGTCCTATCAACTTTTAAAGATATTATTTTCTTAGATGCTGATAATTTTGCAATGAAAAATTTGGATAATGTATTTGATTCAACTATTTATAAAGAGACAGGTCTTGTGATATGGCCAGATCTTTGGAGAAGATTTACTGCTCCAATATATTATAAGATTGCAGATATTCCATACAACAAAGATAAAAGAGTTCGTTATTCATTCGATGATGTTTCTCCCGTATCACGTTATGAGAAGGATCCAACTAATATTGATTCAACTTCAAAGGATTCAAAGATACCGTTCCACGATTTAGAAGGAACAATAGCTGATCCCGCAAGTGAATCCGGACAAATGTTAATCAATAAAGAGAAACACTTACATACGTTATTATTAGCATTATACTATAATATTTATGGTCCAATGTGGTATTATTTCATGTTTTCACAAGGAACAGCTGGTGAGGGTGATAAAGAAACCTTTATATCAGCGGCTCATGCTTTGAATTTACCTTATTATCAAGTGAGAACACCCTTGGCCTTTGATGGGTTCCATCATGACGTAAAGATGTTTCAAGGATTAGGTTTATTACAACATGATTTCATACAGGATTACCAATTACATCAAGATTTGCAAAAGTTAGTTAGTGAGAATCCCGAAAAATATTCAAAATTTGATCCTGATTATGATTTAGATATTACATATAAGAAACATATGTTACAAACGCAAGGCGAAAAACACGATGATTCCGTAGATGTAATGTTTTTACATGCAAGTTTCTATAAATTTGATGCATGGTCACTATATGATCAAAAATGTTTCTTATTAGGCTCCGGTGAACATACTAGAGGTTATACGAATCAAAGACGTTATGGTGGATTTGATTTTGAATTGTTCAATTTTAAAGCTTTACAAAATCAATTATGTAATAAGGATGAATCCTTAAGACACAGAGATTTTAGATACTTGAATGAAAAGGTCTCCGAGGAAGATTGGCCAAAACTATGTGCTTACATCGATGATCATGTCGAATACTTGAACAACACTCCATTGCCCACAAATAAATAATGATCGGATTCTTATTAGCCTTTCCCTGTTTTCTGTATTGTTGAATATTGTGACAGGTTACACTTTTTTTTTTTTTGCCTTGTTTGTTGTCTTTGGCTTCTTATTGCAAGACGCGTCCTTCAACACGAATGAAAATACATATATTACTATATAAAAAAAGTATATATATCAAACTGTAAACACATACATACACACATTGCATACCACTAACTATTCAATTTGAACAAGCAAAGCTCAAGAAAACTATTCATTTCAATAACTTTAGAGCTTTTTATCACAATATGTCTATGTTACAATTCCGTTCATTCCATGCTACCGCCAGAAAGTTGGATTTCTCAAAGATGTCCATCGTTGGACGTATAGGTACTCCCTTCACAGAATACACTTCTGCTAAGGACGTTAAATATGTCAAGTATGCAATTGCCTCTCAACCAAGAAAGGATGGTCCAACCAATTGGTACAATGTCACCGTGTTTAACCAACCACAAATGAACTTTCTACAACAATATGTTAGAAAAGGTGCTTTGGTGTATATTGAAGCAGATGCTGCTAATTACACTTATGAAAAAGAAGATGGTACCAAAGCTACTACTTTAAGTTTAATTCAAAAGGATTTCAATTTATTGAAGAATGGTAAGCCTGAAGAAGATGCTGAAACTGGGGATTCTGCTGCCTCTACTACAGAATAGATTTTTTCTTCTTGAAAGATCGCCTGTTTTTGTTTGCTTTTTGTTTTTGCCTCAATTTGAATTATTATTACGAGAACACTATTACTGTCCTCAAACTCTTCTAACTTTTGTTATTATTACTATATCAAGAGTATTGTTTTTTTCTATTATTCCCTTCCCCATTCCTCCTCCCACTGGACGGATGTAATCTATTACATAGATATATGTACTACTTCAGTATTGTTTTTTTTATTTATATACTGCTATATAAACATCCGTACAGCAAAGACACACTTTATTATCTATCTATTACTTTTCCTTTAGTATCCATTGACTCATAGACCAATCATCTCTTTTTCACATGCATCGTTTATCACAGATGCCCTCCTCTTGTCATATATAAATTAGCCTTCAACAACGACCAAAAAAACAAAAATTGTTGAAAATTTCTGTAACACTTACAAGTGACAGTAATTAAAGCTAAAAAGGTAACGTAATGAAGGATTCTAAGGTTGTCGAGGATGTGGAAACTGTATCCTCCAGTGAATCAGTCAAGAAACCTATTAGAGAAAAGTTTCTCTTGTTTAAGATTGATGTATTTGTGCTTTCATTTGTTTGTCTCCAATATTGGATCAATTATGTTGATCGTGTGGGGTTTTCAAATGCCTATATATCAGGTATGAAACAGGATTTGAATATGAAAGGTAATCAATTAAACGTGACTAATACATGTTTCACTATCGGTTATATTATAGGGATGATCCCTAACAATTTGATGTTATTAGTGGTTCCTCCTCGTATTTGGTTAAGTTTTTGTACATTTGCTTGGGGGCTTCTCACTTTGGCCATGTATAGAGTTACTTCATACCAACATTGCTGTGCTTTAAGGTTTTTTCAAGCCATATTTGAAAGTTGTACTTTTGCTGGTACTCATTTAATTCTGGGATCATGGTATAAAGAAAACGAATTACCAATTAGATCAGCTATTTTCACAAGTAGTGGATTAATTGGTTCAATGTTTAGTGGATTTATGCAAGTTAAAATTTTCAATAATTTAGATGGGGTCCAAGGTCTAGCAGGTTGGAGATGGCTTTTTATCATTGATTTCTGCATAACGATTCCAATTGCCATATATGGGTTTATCTTTTTCCCAGGTGTTCCAGATTCCAATAGAGATGGAATCTTGAATAAATTTTCAATGTCAAGATATATCTTTAATGAACAAGAATTGAAGTTTGCTAGAAGAAGACTTCCAGCAAGAGATGAAACAACATCTTTGGATTGGTCGATTGTTCCAAGAGTCCTGAAAAGATGGCATTGGTATCTTTTCTCATTGGTTTGGATCTTTGGTGGTGAGAATCTAAGTTTTGCCTCAAATACAACTTTTGCATTATGGTTAACAAATCAAAATTATTCTTTATCTAATAGAAATAATTTCCCATCGGGGATATATGCAGTTGGTATTGTCTCTACAGTCATATCTGCTTTGTATCTAAGTAAAATCAAACGGGCAAGACATTGGCATATTGCCATAGTGATAGCAATTGTAATGTGTGTCATGGCGATAATGATTCGTTGCAATGCAACATCCCCAGCTGTGATGTTCACCGCTCAATACCTTGGTGGTATTGCATATGCAGGTCAAGCTGTCTTTTTCGCTTGGGCAAACGTTGTATGTCATGAGGATTTACAAGAAAGAGCTGTCGTACTGGCTTCAATGAATATGTTTTCAAGTGTTGTCAATGCTTGGTGGTCTATTCTTTTCTACGCAGCTACGATGGTGCCTCATTACAAGAATGGTTGCTATGCAATGATTGCGACCGCAGTGGCAAGTGGAATTACATCTATTGTTATTAGATCTTTACAAATAAAAGATAATACAGAAAAGAAACAATTGCCTTATATCAATGCCAATGATGTTGTTGGGCAAGATGAAATAGACGATTTCCATAAGGATGGTGAGGAAGACGATGACGACGCTGTAGGAACTGCATATGTTGGGAGTAGAGCAACTGATATGATACAAGTAGGAACATCAAGTCAAATTTATTAAAATAAAAAAGATACATGCACACCCTATGCCCTACATACATACTTACATACATACAGTAAATACATATTCGTGAAAAATAATTACGGAACCATGTAGCCTGTCATTCTGGGTTTACTTGGCAAGGAGATGAGGTTCTCCCTATTGGGACGCCAAATTTTATATTAATATGAAATTGTTTTCGCGTTCTTCCCTTTTAGTGAAAGCAAATTTCCGAAAAGGGAAATCAAAATGCGGGCCATCTGTAAGAAGATAATGAGATTCTAACTAATCTTCCATTTGGTTATTGTTAGTGAAACACTTCTTCATTGTTTTATTCTTGGTAGAATTATACATATTCTCAACTTATTTTAGAATTAATATTTTAAGTGGGTCACTATATATAACAACTGTTCCAATTTTAGTGTAAGATTTTTTTAGAAGCTGTCCATCTCAACTCGAGGTTTGAAAAAAATAAGTTAAGGAATTATGGATGAATTGGTGTCAGTGAAGGATTTCAAAGAGCAGGAATTGAAGTTTCTTCATTCGGTTAGAAGACTTTCTAAGAAATGCCAAGACTATGAAAAAGGAACCTATTCATCTCTAGACCCGATTTCATCTGTCTTAGATGATTTAAAACAAGTGGAGTTAGCAAGTATATCTATTCTTGCTAAACATATTGGGTTTTTTGAAAAATTAGACATATTTTGTGTGATAAGTAAAGAAGTTGCTACCCTTCTACAGGATTCAAAATTAATAGCGGCATATGAACAATTGCTAAATAATGCTACAAATATTATATTAAACACGAATGTTGTATTATTCAGGACTGGAGATATTAGCTTAGTGGAAGGAACAATTCAAATATATCAACGATTAACAATCTTTGAAAGTTTTTCAGATCTTGGCAATATTTCTAATGGGTTTATTAAATTGAGAAAGATTATATCTAGTTTTGAAAACCAATTTTTTGCTAAATATAAATTGTTAAACAATAATAATTTAATATTTGATAAAGTTTACAATTTGTTATCTCATTCAAAGGATAAAATAACTGTTCCTAAATTTAATGTCATCAACATTGAAAACCATACCCCATTTAAATTGAATAAGAATAAATTTTATGACGACAACCTTTTAGTAGATCTTGCACAGTTGAATACAGGTGAACTGGCTATCTTAAGGATAAATTCTGGAAGATTACCAAAGATTTTTAAATCTAGTAAAGATCTACTAAACGAATTGATCAACAAGAATTACTACTTATTGAAAGTTGGAAGGACATTATTATTTAAGACATTGAGACCAAGTGACCTGAAATTAATCAGATTTTCTGGGACAAGTGTCGAATTACAGACTACAACAGCTAACAATGTTAATTTGAAAATGGTATGTATGGATCCTTTGAAATGGCCTACTTTATGGAAACCATATTTTGAAAAACAGTTCAATGGTGAAAATTCAAATATCAGATATATTAATAAGATGAGATCTTTTGATACACTTCCTAGAGATACAAATAAATTAGTTAATGGTTTATCTGAGTTTGTATCAGACGGAGAACCATCACAGCATTCAACATTTGAAAAGAAACCAATAGGTGATATTCCTCAATTGCTTGAAGAACCATCTCTATGTGAATCTGAATTATCTCAACAACCTTCTCTTCGTGATATCGAATCTTTGAGTTATGAGAAATTAATCGAATTAGATCAAAGTATAGAAATGTCATTATCACCCAAAAATCCCCAATTATCCCCAAAATTCAGTCAACTTCGTTCTGAATCGCAAGTGTTTTCAGTTGATGAAATTGTTACAAATGAACAACCAGATTCTCCTCAAGGGTTATTTTTCTCAAGAACTTCTGATAGAAACTCCAACAGTACTGTTCACGAAAATGAGGATGACTTAGAAAGTGTGATATCTTCAGAGTTAGATAATGATACTACTGTAGTTAAGGTAAGTTCTAATTCCATATTCAACCCAAGTGCGGACTCTTATAAACCAAAGTTGCTCAATCCAGCATCATCATCTTTGTTAAGTTTGTTTACTAATCGTAGCAAACCAAATTTAAGTATTGACACCTTTGAATCTGAAAACATTTCTATTTTCACCAATACTTCAACATCTGAATCTAACACTCCACAATCAGCTGTCAGTGCATATCATACTCCTATTAAAGAAAGAAAAGATGTCACGGTACCAAAGGATATCGATCTTTCAAATATTCTTATAGAACAAGTATCTACTAAAGTTACACGTTGGAGTGGTAAAGATTGGACTATCTTAGGTCATTCAAACTTACATTTGGTCATATCACAAGTTCCAGGTAAACATACCGTGTTAACTGCATTCACAGATGATTCCAAGACGAGATGTGTATTTATTGTTAAGATAAGTCACGCATGGAAATGTTTCAGATCTACTGCGCAGGATATTCAAATGAAGATCCCACCATCAGATTTTATGATAAGTGCAATGGATGTGAAGGATACTATTGAAACCATTAGTGTTAGATGTGTCAAAATTGATAATTTTATGAATACTTTATTACACTGCGTCAATGGTGTTGTGCCTGTATCACTATCTTCATCTTCCACTATCAGAACCCTTTCTACTACAACATCATCATGTTTCAGTGATAATTTGCAAAGATCTTCCACTTATCAATCTGAGTTAATAACAGATAATAATCAAGGTACAGCGAAGGAGATATCTCAACTATTACTGTTAGCTGCCGTTAAAGCAAAACGTCATGAAAATATTCAAAAGAAATGGGTTCTGAAGGATGTCGGTTCTCTTGATATTATATCGTTAGAGTCCCAAAGTTTAAGGACAGGTATAACGTTTGAATTTGTAAAGACTACATCAAGTGAACGCATGACTAACGATAAACAAACATATTCAAATGAGCTAGGCAAGATAAGAAGACTAGGTAGAACAGGTATAGTAATCAAGCAAGATTTTAAAGATCAATTGTTTGAATTCACTAATCAACTAGTCGCAGAACAAGTGTATAAATTAATTCAAGGAATATGATCCAATGTGATCATATTTTTAATAGACCAATTATGTAACAGTACAACAATCAAGAACAATCAATACTTATTTTTTTTATAGATTTAAAAGAATGATAAAAGGTTAATTATAAAGGAACTATATTCGAAGAACACAGAGTATGGATATTTTATACAAACTTCTCGGAAATAGTTTTGATGGTAAGCTTCTTGTTTCAGAATGATGACGTTTAAAAGTAATTTTCTATTTGACTATTGCACCCTTACACCCTTATGTTAAATCCACACATTTTGTTTTTTCAATATAAAAAACAAAACTTATCCGCACGTTTTCACTTTTTTTCTGTTCGCATTGTTATGGGTTAGGACAGCTCTCCGCTTCGTCTTGCGGTAAGTTCTCCCAAAATTAAGCCTAACTGTCCTAGTCCTCCCTGAGGAGAATCAGCCCAGTGACAACCATTCTTACCCAAAAACAGTAGGAGCGCACAGTCTCTCTACTGTACATCCCTCTCCCCAGGTAAGAAACTTCCCCCAATGGCTTACTTTTAATCTGAAAAATTGTTCCAAATTGAAAATTCAACTGGTTATACTGAGGTCAATGGTAGTTACCCTCTCCCTTCATCATCTCTCCTTATTACTCTGGAAAATTTGTCTGAGTTCTACGTAATTTGTTGTATACTCTATCACCATTCACTGTAACAATAACCATCTACAGTGTAACATGTACCCAGTTTGAACTAGTAAATAGTAGTTAATGTGATATACTTCAAGGTTTATTTGAAGATCGATGATTAGAATTGATTAAATAGTCTTATTAGTTTTATAGTGTATATTTTTTTCAAAGTTAAAAGAAAAATCAGTGATACAAAAATGGCTAGATACGGTGCTACTTCTACTAACCCAGCTAAGTCTGCTTCTGCTCGTGGTTCCTACCTACGTGTTTCTTTCAAGAACACCAGAGAAACTGCTCAAGCTATTTCTGGTTGGGAACTAACCAAGGCTCAAAAGTACCTAGATCAAGTTCTAGACCACCAAAGAGCTATCCCATTCAGAAGATTCAACTCTTCCATTGGTAGAACTGCTCAAGGTAAGGAATTTGGTGTTGTTAAGGCTAGATGGCCAGCTAAGTCTGTTAAGTTCATCCAAGGTCTACTACAAAACGCTGCCGCTAACGCTGAAGTATGTTTAAGATTATTTATTGATTAATGGAATTATATTGTTGTGTGATTTGATAATAAGGTTTTAATGTAAATGGAAATATTAAGAAGGAAATGAAAATAATGAATAAATTATGATAAAATGTACATATAATAAAAGTAATAAGAAGAACTAGGCCCATACATGACTTTTGAAAGTGGAAAATGAAATGAATTAATGAAAGATGAAAAAATTATGAATATGAAAAATAAAATTCCAATTGATATTTAATACCTTTATGCTATTTTGGAAAGATGAACAGAATTTGAAAATTAAGTTATAATATTACGTTTTTTTAAAATATGACACAACAATTTACTCCCTATGTTTTTTTTATTTACAATCCTTCTTTATGATGAATGAATTTACTAACAATTTACATATTTGTTACGGTCATTGATCGTTTTAATGAATATAATTTTATTTTTTACAGGCTAAGGGTCTAGATGCTACTAAGCTATATGTCTCTCACATCCAAGTCAACCAAGCTCCAAAGCAAAGAAGAAGAACTTTCAGAGCCCACGGTAGAATCAACAAGTACGAATCCTCTCCATCTCACATTGAATTAGTTGTCACTGAAAAGGAACAAACTGTTGCCAAGGCTGCTGAAAAGAAGGTTGTCAGATACACTTCCAGACAAAGAGGTAGAATTGCTTCTCAAAAGCGTATCGCCGCTTAAGCATTGTTTATATGAATATTTACGTGTTACTGTATTTCTTTATCATTTTAACTATATAATATAATATAATATTTCCAGGCGATTGGGTGTATCATACTCCCTATGTTACAATATTAATTTTCTTCAATGTCCAATTTGTCTTTAATAAGTTGTTACCTTGAAAACAACATAGGAATTCTAAAGGTGAATAATGCATTATATATATGTATATGATTTTTGTGTACATGTATAGAACTATATATAGGCACTTTTGTTTCTGTGATATTTTAGTTTTATTCTACGATTAACATCGAAGAAGTGTTGTAAGAAGCTGGGAACATTAAGATCAAATTTGCGTTCCATATGTAGATGAGTAAGGAACTCTATGTAGAGGCACTTGATGATGATGTCTTTACAATGGCAACTTCAGGTGTCATGTAACCACTGATATTGGCTACATACATGCACATGATAAATATTAAACTGTGAAGGCCTATGCAATAAAAGAAAAACGCCATTCTGGTAGTCTTATTTTGCAGGATAAGGTTAGCAAAACTAATAAATAATTTCTCTAATACTGACAGTTTATTCTTTTTGTAGTATTCTAATTCATCACGTTTGAAGTTTGCCAATGGATGTAAGGATGCTTCATAATTATTAGAATATTGAGCCTCCCTATCAATATTTTCTAAGTCAGGATCAACTACAGACCCATGTCTAGATGATCCATCATAACTTGATAGATAACGAACCTTTTCGTATAATTTACTATTGTCGTCTTGAAGCTTTGCCTTTTCTGTTTTTAGTTTAGCTTTTTCAATCATTATTTGTCTTACTTGTTTCTCAAGATCTGTATTTCTTGCTCTAAATCTATCTCTTTGTTTGGTAACAATTGGAAGGATTTGTGAGTTACCACCACCTGTTTGTAATTCTTCTTCTTCAGGGATACCAATGATCGAGCTTGTTGGTGATAATGATGCACCATGACCAACACGATTAGTTATCTGCCTGGTTACCCCAGATATCATACTTGTTGTGTCATTAAACTTGTTATCGATATCATCGATTTTCTCTAAATCTGCCTCCAACTTTGCATTTAGTTTTTGTAAATTATCTAGTTTTCCATTCATTTCTCCAATTTGTTTTTTTAATTTTTTGGTTTCAGTTTCATGTGCAATGTTCTTTGTTCGTAATTCAGCTAAATTTGATTGTAATTTTTTGTTTGTAGTGATTAATGTATTTTGCAAGCCACCATCATTGTTTTTATTGCTATCAGAATTTTCTTTGTCGTTATCTTCTTCATCAATACCAAATTCGATTTTTTTCAAAGAGGTTAATTCTTCTTTAATTTTGTTGTAGTCTGAATAATTATTTAGCTTCAATCTTATAACATCATTTTCGGATTTGTATGTATCCAATTCGACTTTGGCATTCGATATTTGTTCAGTCAAGTCCTTAATGGACCTTTCATGTGAATTATGGTTTTTCTCAACAGAAGCACTAAGTAATGCATTTTCACTTTCTAATTGGTTGATCTTACGTTCTTTGTTTTGTAATTCAGAAGCCTTTTCATTGTCACTAGTTGCCTTTGCTAATTCACCACTTAAAGTTTCGTTCCTTTTCTCTAATTGGAAGGCTCTAGATTGGATAGATTCTAATTCCTCTGCTATGAAGTTATATTCGGTTATAGATACTGTTTTCTTTTCACCTGAAGCATCAACGTTAGCCTCGTCATTATTATCAAGATCCACTTGTTTAGAAACTTTGGATTCGAGAGCCTTGTTTGTGTTTTGTAATGATTCTACTTGTTTGTTTAGGTCAGTTTCCCTTTCTTGCCAATTTCTTTCTTTCTCTTTCCAACTTGAATTTAATTCTTGTTCTTTGGACGCCAATCTCTTTGATAAAGTTACAGCTGAATTTTGTTCTAAATCTAATAATCTAGATTTAATGGATTCATAATCAGCATGTTTAGCCAATTTATCCTCCAACTCAGCCACTTTTTCTCCCAATATTTTAGAATCATCCACTTTGCTCAATTTATCGAGAGAGGACTGTAGTAATGGTTTTGGATCTGGAGCTTCAGAAAGTTTAGAATAAATTTCAAAGACTATCTGTTCCGCGAATTTTGATCTCTTCGTCAGACTATCAACTTCCTGTTGATATTTCTTAATTATCTTATTTATATTAGTCAACTTCTCATTTTCTTCTAATTTCTTAAAATGCTTTGTCTCAGTAGCAAGCACTTTCCTCGATTCCAAAGACTCGTTCTCTTTATCTTTAACTTCTATAACATTGGTGTCTAGTTCCTTCTGTAAGTTTGTAAGATCAGCTTTAGACCATACGTCAAGAGCATGGGAGTAAACTGATGTGTCCATAATGTAGATATTTCCAGAGAGATGTCCAAAATATATCAATTGAGTAGTTGATTTATTAACTAGAAAATTTTTACAATAGGTTAGGCAACCAAAACCATCTGTGAAAAAACATTCCTTAACTAATATCTTTTAGTCATGTAACTGCATATTTTTACTCTTAAAACTATTTAGATCATATGTTTCCTTAATTTCCTTTCGATCCTTTGCTGTGAAAAAAGTCAAGTAAAAAAAACACGTGCGAATTTGGTATAAGTGGCTATAATTGATACAATCATTAGATGCATTTAATATTAAATAGATTAATGAAGTGGATATCACTGTTGATTAAGAGTACAGAATATATATATGTGTGTGCACCTATTGTGCGTAGTGTCTTTTAAAGTGGCCAATATGGCGTATATTGGCAGAGAATTTCTCGTTTCCCTGATGTTCAAGCTCCAAATTACTCTTCAGACTTTGCAGAACGTTCGTATGTTGAGAAACTCATCTTTTCTCCATAAGTAGACCCATCAGTAGTAGTATACTTATTCAGACTAGATAAATCTTCTAGTGAAATATCATCCATAAAGTTATACTCCTTTGTAACATATGGCATGAAACTTTTATTTCCCACTTCCAAATCCTTATCGAATGAACTAGACGTTGGCTCTTCGTCATCATCGAATGGATTAAATCTTCCAGAATAACCATTTTTCCAGTTATCACTCTTCCCAAGTTTATAATCGACCGTTACATAATTTTCAGATACTGGTGTTGTCATTGCACCATCGAATCCTTGTACGTAACCTTCTGTTTTGTAAATATCATCAGATTGTTCCGTGTTTTTACCTGTTAGTTTCTTTAACAATTTACCAACTCTATCAGTTTTACGTTTTTGGATGTGCTTGTTGAAGAAATCAAGAACAGAACCCAATCCCACGAAACGTAATAACCTGGAATACATGTTTAATGCATCTGTTCCAAGACCAAAGATAAAGAACACAACGTATGACATTAAAACATAAAGCCATATACCATAGACAGGCTTACCAGGGTCGAATTTAATAATCACATTCCAAAAAGATTCAGAATGTGTACTCTTGAAATCATAAGTCCCACTAACTTGTTTTAAATCTTGAACAAATGTAAATATTGAAAATGGGAACATGACTAGGATAATTATAAAACAGAAAGTCAAAAGTCTTGCAAAACGAGTTAAATTTAAACCAGAATTTGTACAATGTAGAATATCTCTCACATCCTTACGTTTCTTGTAAAATACATATAAGACTAGACAAGCATACACTGTACCAATTAATGACCAGATTAACATCCACATTGTGTACAATACAGTTGTGATCCATGTTGGAGAAAGTAAATTTTGACAACCATTATACCTTGCGATACCATATCTGAACACTTGTAACAAATATGAAAAGCCCATAACAGCAATTGGTGTTAATAAACTGATTAATAAATCAATGCATATTTTCTTAATTGAGTTTGACTGAAGTAAGACATTTTCAGCCTTCAATATTTGATGTAAATTGTATGTAATATTTGTTACGGCACAGGATATACCAATATTTGCACCAACTTGTAATTTGATTACAATATCACACCAACCTTTCCCATCCCAACGGTTCATAAAGTCTAGGTCACTCCATACTGCCGCATTAACAATACAGGTGATATTCATTATGATTAACCATGTAATTAAAATTATTGCAGGTATATTTCTTGAGTGTGAATGCCATGCCAGTGGCGGTAGCAGAGATATAAGCGCTAAAGAACATAGCCCTATAATGGTAGTTTTATAACTCATCTATAGGTTTGTTATGTATGATCTTTGTCTACCTTTTCTATATAAGACCACCTAGTAGCTCCGAAAGACATACATTATTGAGTCTCGAATAATGTCTATTTATATAAAAAAAAATGACCTTTTCATTGCTTTAATAAAACCATAGATTACCTAGTTAGGACATTATTAATCTACATCAAATAGTGAGGCAAAAGCTTTTATTGTATTGAGTTGTAACAACAAACCTCATTAAATTCGATGACTTTCCTATTTAGTCCATCAATGACAATGCGACATAAGAAAACTAGGGAAAATGTTAAAGAAAAAAGTGATGGATTATATACCAAATCAAACATGAAACTAGGAAGTGACAATGGCTTATAATTACTTTAGATGTACTGATTTGGTAAATTGTTCTATTATATTTTTGAATTTCTGACTTATTTTTTTTGTTGTTCTTCCAAGAAATTTTTTAAGAGCTAAAGAACCGTTACCATGACAACGCCAAAAGACGTAATTAATGAAAATTAAATTTTTATCTGTAATGACAAGAAAAGTGAATATGTTGCTTTTAACGAGGTTTCATGAAACGAGTTCGAAGAGTCTCATCTAGACATCTTGATAGAAAGAAACCAGTAGTGGTTTTTTACCTTCTTTTGTGAATAGGAAAGCTTATGTTTTCAACAGGATTATTTAGACGATTATTCACATCTGCAAAGTTATATGAATAATTTGTAACTCTGGGGTAAAATAATAAAAGGAAATGGAAATACATAAAACTATTGCTTTGCTGGGCTAAGATTTGTTAAGCATGCTTCTATGGCGTTCATCCTGGCGCATAAAGAGGCATCCCCTTAAACCCAAAATAAATAAAATAAAAGCTCACGTGTTTAACAATTGTATTGCGTGTTAAATTCTATATCAGTTAATAAATGAACCCCCTTTGGTTGGATTAACAGGGACATGTGTCCGATAATTTTCTTTATTAGAAATTAAGGGGTCCCAAACGATAAAATGATTAACAACCGATAATAATACGAGTTGACTAAAGTAGAAATATTCCACTCATCGGATTATATGTTGACAGTTTAGAAATGCTCCACGGAACCCTACAATTTGTAAAGGTCTTCTAACTTATTATTAATTCTTTCTTATTAAGGGTTAATTTTGTTTTTGCTTTGTTTTCATTTTCCTAAATTTTGCTGCGCGATGCGAAGCTTAAGGCGAATTTCGCTGGGCAAAAAGTTTGTTGACATTTCCATTTCGCGAGGTCAATGACAACAAAATAAGCAATACTAAAGGAATTTTTGTAATACAATTACATAGTAAAAGCATTACGAAAAAGAGTGTATCTCGTTAAGTAATTGTTATGGTTGCTTCTGTAATCTTTGGAAATGTGTCTAATGCCCCTAAATTGTAGTATAATCTTGCATTTGTCAAAAAAAAATAACCAGCATTTTTTTTTTCAACATGAACTCTAATGTAATATTAGATTAAAAGAAATGCCGTACCAAAAACGTGTTGAAAAGTTTTGACCGTTGATAGATCACTATTGGAGATTTAAAATTGTTCAATGAACATATAAAAAGATTTACTTTTCTTTCACTAAATCATTTATGTCTGAAATATTTATTCCTCTTTTTCTTCTTCATTTAAAAATATTTCAATAATAATAGAAATATATCATCAAAAAAAATAATCAAAATTTCGTTACTTAACAACAAAAACATATATTTAATTACATACTCGTCTTTATTCTGGTCATTCTAATAGAACAAATATAAGCAAAAAAAAAAAGTACAAACAAATATATTAATTCAATCGTTTTAAAAACAAAAAAACATTAACCTTTTCACTCTTTTTTATTCAAATTTCCAACTAATTACTCTCTTTTAAAGTTAATACAAAAACTTTCCAAACTATTTTTTTTTCTAAATTTTAATTTAATCTTACCCAAGTCATTCTTTAAACTATAAGATCAAACCAACTAAAGTATAATTCTAAAATTACTTCAATTATTTTTTTTAATAAAACAACAAACAAACAGAAAAAAATAATTAAATCCAACTAATTCATTCACTCTTTATCAAAAATTTATTATTATGCTATTCAATCTTTCAAAACTATTTTACTTATTTCTAATCTTTCAACAATTTCATTTCTCAAACGCCGATGATGAAGTTCGTTTTATCACATCGGATGGTGTAGTTTACAGTTATGCTGTCATCACCAGTACAATTAAGCCAGCTACCGTCATTGTTAGAACCTCTACATATACAACGACACGTGTAAGGGCCATCACTTTGGAAAACCATGAAGTCACATCTACTACTGAAGAAATTACTACTCAGGCTACTTTAGTATCTTCTGTCGCCGCTGAATCTCAACAACAAGCTTCAAGCTCTGTTGTCACACCAGTTACTACTTCTTCTCCTATCGTAACCACAGTTACTTCATCAGTTGCACAACCTGTTGCTGATGTTTCTTCTCAAGTTCAACAAACTTCCAATTCATTACAAGAACAAGCTACAAAGTCTACAACGACTTTATCCGGTTCTTCTTCTTCTTCTTCTTCTTCTTCTTCTTCTTCTTCCAGTTCCATTGCCAACCTGGTTCAAACTCAAAATATGGAAGGTGTCACACGTTCAACTTCTACATTGACTCCATCCACTACCATTACTAGTATATCTAGTTCCACCTCAACTTCCATTCCAAGTTCTACTTATTCATTAGCTGCTGAACCAACTACTGAAGTTGAAGATGGTACCTGCTTTGTTTATTACGATGACCCAGATGACGAGTATTACAGTACCGCCTACATCACTGATTCTTCTCAAACAGTTGATGCGGCTACTACTTTAACAAGTACCCAAACAGTTTACGCTACCATGACTTTAGCATAAGGACAATATTCCCTTATTGCGATTCAATTTTTTTTATTTATCTTACCTTTCAATCATCATTAAATATAGTGTATAACTTTCTGTATTTTACTCATATTCACATCTATACGTCCTTTAAGACATTTTAATATATAAATAAGCTTTATATAATTAAACAATAAAATATACGCTTTTATTAGCAAGACTAAATTGAAATTTACATAATATGACAAAAATGTAAACATTTTTTTTTCAGAATTACATCTGTCACTCACTTGAAAGCATACTGCTAAGAAGGTAAATAAAATGACACTCTATATGCTTAAGAAACGTATATATCATTATGTAATCAAATAGTTGTCAGGAACATATACTCATTTAAGATGTACTATTTTTCTTACAGTAATACACATTTTTCAATTTTCACTTAACTCTCTGTATCGAAATGCATAAGGAATAAAATAAGCCAAAGCAATCCCACATGATTCATATACTCACTGACAAAACCAACTTTAACTGATGCCTACTCTCATCAATTACTATTCATTGAATCACCAAGCTTAATGTGTCACTTTAACTATTATTTAGTACTTCTTATAGTTACACAAGCCCTACTTTCTTAAAATCACCTCCCACGAAATACCAGGGCTTTCCAACTAGAAGAAAAAAATTTCAGAAAAAAAAAATAAAAAAAATTATAAGCGCATCGAATTACTTGAAATTAAATTGTAATCTTACCTAATAATATAAAATACAATCACACACTTCATATTTTTGAACAAATATATATTTATTTAAGAACAACAACTCAGTAAATACAACCAATCAAAGATGTCTCGTGAAGGTTTCCAGATCCCATCCAACCTTGATGTTGCTGCTGCCGGTACTTCTCAAGCTAGAACTGCCACTTTGAAGTACATCTGTGCTGAATGTTCCAGTAAACTTTCTTTGTCTAGAACCGATCCAGTTCGTTGTAAGGATTGTGGTCACAGAATTCTATTAAAGGCTAGAACTAAGAGAATGATCCAATTTGAAGCTAGGTAGATTAAACCAAAAAAGAAAATAAAAATGAAACATGAACTAATGCAAAGGTGCATTATGTGCCTAAATTTTTTATCATCTCCTTTTATCTCTCCCTCTCTCTTTTTTAAATGCATCCGTACCATCCATCTAAATAACCCTCAGTACGAAATGGTGCAAAATCTGAAATATAAACAAACAATAACATATGTGACAGTATAACTTTTACCTTGAAGATGTAAATGGTTGGACATATTGTTGAAGCCGAATGAAGCTTACAGAAAGTGAATACATTCTCATACACATACATAACAATATATACTATAACAAAAAAACAAACAAATAGTATAGATATATATGTAATAATGAATATAAAAAACTGCAATAAATCAAAAGAAAAGAAAAATTATTGTTCTATAATATGTATATATATAAATGACTAAACTATGACAATCCTTGGTTCATCAATGACACTAAGTTGTCTCACTTTTACACCACCATCTCTTAATACCTTAAAGCTAGCCTCATCCATTCGATAAGACTGACTATATACTACTTCTTCAATACCTGTTTGAACAATTTTCACCGAACAAGTCAGACATGGACATGTATCACAATATAGTGTCGCATTATTACCTATTCTATCTCTACCAGCTTCTAGTAATGCATTTTCTTCAGCATGGAGACACAGACAAGTATGCAACTCGTGTGAATTACCACCATTACAACGAGGACAACCGCCATTACAACAATCCGTTAGATGTCTTGGGGTACCATTATAACCTGTAGCAATGACACGCTTCTCTCTCACAACAACACATCCAACTTTTCTCTTCATACAATTAGATCTAGATGCAGCCAATGTAGCAAGCTTCATGAAATACGTATCCCAATCAGGTCTTAAAGGTGGATTAAACTCTTCTGGAGCGTTTGGTTTTTTATTTCTTAATATTTGTAATTGTTTATTAAGTACAACATTTAATCTTTCTGAGTCATTATCATTAATTAATTTAAATTTTACATTGGCCTTTTCATGTAATTCAATTATATCAGATTTAAAATCAGTTTCATCTAGTAATGTACATAATTCATCTATATTTTTTGTATTAGAAATATGCTTTAAACTTTTCATACGTAGTTTCATTGACGCCTGCATAGATAAATGAACAAAAAATGGTCTTTTTTCTAAAGTTGTGCATAATTCTAAAGAATTACATTTCAACACTAAGTCTTTAGTGTAATACCTAGTAGCGTAATCCATAATTGCATCTGGATCTTGAACTTTAGAATCAATCAATTCAAAACCATGTCTAGAGACTAATAGATCAATCAGTGTATCTACACCACTATATTTAGTACCACTTACAGCAACCAACATCTCTTTATCCCCAAGTCAATTCCGCATATACCTTAATTGTAGTTATGTTTCCTGAGTATAATAAATAAACCAATACGTGCACGTCATGACTTATCTTCTTAATCTACTTATACTATTTTCTCGAGGCAGTCTAAAATCAACGCGCTGAATGAAATTGTTCCTATGAAAAATAGAGAATACGTGATGGGATGATGATGACTTTACGCTTATTAATCTAAAGAACGATACTAACAGGATTGAACATCTCATTCAGGATTGAACATCTCATTCAAGAAAGTTAGCCGAACGGACAATTAATTATGGCAATGATATATGTAGTATTGTTACCAGTTTAATTAATGGAATTAATACACAAAACTAACACTATTCTTTGTTTAAAAAGAACTCCGTTCTACGTCATAGTACACGCCATTAGTCTAGCGTGCTATCATGATAATACCGAAACATTTATACATTTACAGTGCATAGTGATGATATGCTCCCTCTTATGCTACACCTGTTTCAAAAAAGCAACCTACGTAGATAGATCTTCAAAGATAAATACAATGGAAATTCGAAATGTTTAGAAATCTCTTGTCAAGTCAATAAATTGACTACTATATATCCAGTAATAAAACCAGAAGAACCAGTACAAACTTCAGGTACAAATTTTATCTATTTTGCCTAGCAAGCGCTACAAAGTTAAACCTACGCTAATGTAACGTTATACGCATATACTACTAATATCAATATCTTATTATATTATCTCAAAATACAATCCATAATGTTCACCAACAACTTACAGCTAACTGAACACAGTTTGTTTTGTCAGATTAAATTATGTTTTAGAGGACAAGTAAGGGTCTTAATTTTTAGGGGGGAGCAACTGCTGTATTGAGTATACAAAATAACAGACGAAAAGTATTCCCCCCCAACAATTTATTTCTGAATTTTGCTTATCCCCTCTTAATTTCATTAGCCCTGCCAAAATATTGCCAAACAAGGGGGGAAACAGAGAGACAAAGACGTAAATTAGCGCCAGGAAAACTAAAATAAACTATTAATCGTCCCATAGCAGTAGTTTTAGTACGTATTTAATTTTCAATAAATTATTCAACAAACAAAAGACATTTAATTGTACGCAAACTTGTACGCAGAACGCAATTTTGCACGGCAAGGCTGTTATTACCCTCTATACTCAATTTTATTTATCTTTTTTTTTTGTTATTTTTATATAATTGCTGCGCGCACAATTGCGTACGCAGCAACAGCTTGTAACCAGCGGTGAAAACATTGTTAGCTCACAAATTTGCGAAAAAAATAATAATAACACAGACAAATTTTTTCTTTTTTTTGGCTTTTGATAATTTGCAATGAGTGAGCGATGCCACCGCTCTCCTTCTTCTTTCGTAACAACAGCCCCCCCTCTATCTTCCGCTTTACTCACAAACTAATTAGTGGTATTATTTAATATGTTTGATAAACCAATTGAAGGTAAGCTTATCTACAAAACTATTTTCAATAACGTTAGTTCTAATATATATTATTACATCTATCTATACTTTAGCTTATTTCTTTTAATTTGAAAGATTGTATTGTATTTAAAAGAATAGCAACAAAAAACAAAATATAAGTTTCATACATAAGCATTACTTGTTAAACTTTCAGATACGTTTTATTTTTTGAATTGAAATTGGTAAATTACTATGTCTGTTACAACTAAAAATTACGAATTTACATGGCCTGCTGGTCCAAAGGATGTTGTCCTTACCGGTATCTTTGATGAATGGAAAGGTACCATGCCTTTAGTTCGTCAAGCTGACGGCTCTTTTGCTTTAACTTTCCCAATTCAAAAGACTGACGACAGTGATAAATTTGTCTTTAAATTTATTGTAGATGGTAACTGGACTGTAAGTGACTCTTACAAGAAAGAAGCAGATGCAGGTGGTATCGAAAACAATTATGTTGATTTAACTTCTGTTAATGCTACTGGTTCTGCAAATGTTACCAAGATTCCTGAAGCTGGTGGCTTACCTATTGTTTCTGCTGATGCAAGTGGTTCAGCTACTCCTACCCCAACTCCAAAGCCAACTAGAGCTCCACCTTCTACTTCCAATAGAAAGAAGGGTAAGAAAGGTAAGAAGATGAAGGTTAAGAAGAGAATTAGAAGAAATAAGAAGACTGGTGAAAGAACTGTCATGTCTCAAGAAGTCGAAGAAATGGATACCTCTGCCACTAATACTCCTGCCGAAGAAGGCACTGAAGAAGAAGACACCGAAGATGGTGCTAACGATGAAGAAACCTCTGAATCTGCTACTCCAGTTCCAGCTACTATTCCAGCCGAACCTACTACCACTGCTGCCACTGCCGCAGCTGTTACTGCCCCTGTTGTAGCTGAGGCTGAACAAGAAATGCACACATTACCTGTCGACCAAAACAAGGCTACTACTCAATTCGAAGATACTACAGCCATTGCTCAAACTGGCCCAGGACCAGTATTACCTTCCAACCCAGAAGAAATTAAAGAATTTACAGAAGTTAGTGAAGTCGATGCAGATGAATTGAATGCCAGATTAAACAAAGAATTGAAAGAAGAAGAAGAAAATGAAGAAAATGAAAAGAAAAGTGCTGAAAAGGAACAACCTGTTGAACCAAAGGTTGAAGAAACTCAAGCAACTCAAACTTTAGATCCAAAGATAAATGCTACTACAGAAGAACCTGTTGTCGAACAAGTCCCAGTTGCCGCTGAAGAAACTGCTCCTGTTGCTACAGAACAAAAGAAACCAGAGACTACTGCTCAACCTCAAGAAAAGAAGAAGTCTTCTACCAAGAGCAAGACTACTAAGAAGACAATCCCTGTAGCTACCAAAAACTCTGAACAAAATCCAAAGAAGAAGGGTATCTTTGGTAAATTAAAGAGTTTATTCAAATAATCGTAGCCGTATCTTTTTCAGTCACAACCTGAGAATAATTTCATTTTCTATTCTATAAGAATTACTGATAAAGTTGCAGAAGTCACGTTCTAGCTTTAGAATCCTAACATTTACTAACAAAAGATAAACAAATAAACGAAAAGAATATGAATTTTCAGTTGTTTATACATGTTGCTATATTTTGTTGTCAGAAAAGAAATAACATCTACGATGATAATCAAGAACCATATCAAGCTTCTCAACTAAATTTTTTTTTTTTAATTCAAAGCTCATTCCTTTTTTCTTCCTTTCTTAGATGTGTTAATCGGCACACATATACACATAATTTTAATTTTGCATCCCTGAATATACCCAATATATTCTTATATTCAATCGTTTTTATTTTCTTTTGAGGATGTTACTACTATTTCTTGTAACTCTACGTCAGTTACTGTAATCATTAATATAAGTTCCTTATTCGACTTACCGACTCCCCCCTCTCTATATATCTCTATATCTCTATATCGTCAATATATATATACCAAATTTTCAGACTTCTAGTCAAACATCCCCTTCCGCCGACCTCTTACCATGAGAAAGTTTATCATAAGACTCTCATTGTTTACAATTAAACAATAACTTAATCGCTATCCATCTAATTATCCCCGGATCCACATACTAAAATACAAAGAACGCGTTCGCGTCGCTTAACATAATATCGAAAATTTTTCTTTGTTTTGTTTCTCGAGCCAAAAACCAAAACAAACCAGGTACTTTCTAGCCTTTGTCACCTGCTTGTTTGTTTACTTCTGCAACGAATAGGTGGGAGCTCTTTGTTGAGAATCCTTACATTTATCTTAGTGATTACTTCTTCTTTCTATTTGTTGATGGAGTTTGTAACATGCCATAACTAACTTGTTTCTTTCTTTCTTTAAATAAATAAATAAATATTATATAGTTAACTACATTTCCAATCCATCCCATCTATACCCCTTTACTGGATCAAACAGACACAATTTAAATTAAACTACATATGCATACTGCAAACGTTACGGTAATACTCGCTACAACGATACAACCAGATAGCATTTCAGTAGTGAACACATTACAAACAAGTAAGAACTCCATTGAAAGTTCTCTATCTCAGGATCCAAGTTCATTAATAACCGATACTCCGATGAGTTCGTCTTTACTGGGGACTGACACGCTGAATAGTACCATACTTTCGAGCCAATTGACCTCACAAACAATTATTTCCAATAGTACCAGCAGTGGAAATATAATCAGCACGATACTGACATCTCCGAGTACATCATTGACAAATTCATCTTCATTAGGTCATAACCATATTCAAGTAGTATCATCCTCTACATCATTAATATATTCTTCTATTATCTCGAGTCCTATCTTTTCCACAACATCATTAGACTCGTCAACACCATCATTATCATTAGCATCATCCTACTCTTCAGAAATACGACAAAGTTCAAAAGTGTCAGTAATTTTAATAACGACGACAGTTTCACCTTCATTTTCGGCTCTAACAAGCATAACATCAGGTTCTCTAACTCCATCAGTAATAACACAAACGTTGACGGTGACGCCGTCAGTATCACCTTTATTTTCAATATCATCTGGCTCTTCAAAAGATTATTTAATATACACACAAGAATATTTATTTACGGACTCAGACACATCATTTACCACTGGATTATTACAAACTACAGCTTTAAAGAAATCCGCCTCTGGAATAATCTTACCTACAAATGTAGTAACAAAACCAGTATCATATTACAAAGCATATGTTGATGGCTCATTAGACTCCGGATCATCCACAACAGCGACCCATAAGAATGTGATCATAGGTTCCGTTGTTGGGTCTGTTATTGGAGTTGGTGTAATTATTTTGCTTGGTGTTCTATATTATTTGTTTGTTAGAAAGAGACACAAGAAAGAATCAGCATTTGCGACCGATGGGAAAAGATCAATATATATGGATGACTCTATGACGACACATAACAATAATAACAATAACAATAATAATTATAATGAAAAAAATGGTGACCCATTTAAAAATGAATTTCAATTCAATGAAAGAGTACCTGGACAAATACCTGTACCTGAAGATCCTTTAGATTATTCAGTATCTATGCGAGATAGTTCTGATTTCCAATTTAATCCAGATAGTTCCATAGATATGAGTATACATACAGACATACATCCTTATGAGGAATCTAATGTATATTCATATACAAGATCCATCACAGATTGGCGTAATGACTCGAATATATGATGAAAACGAAGAGAGAGAAAAGTATACAAAGACTAAATGCTTAATATATATATATATATATATATATATATATATAAACGTATGTATATCAATAATTCGTAAGACAATTGAAAACAAAAACCTTAACTTATGATTCTATGAATATTTTCATTTGTTCTTTTTATTTTGAGCAGCCAGTTTCTTACCACCTTTCTTTGGGGTTTGTTCTTTCTTAGCAGTGGCTTCCTTTGCTTCTTCGGCGTAAAATTGCTTCATTCTAGTGTCTAAATCATAGTTAGCCCACCATAGACCTGCTTGTAATAAGAGGACACCAAGAAAGACACATAGTAAGATAATATTAGAGGAACCTAGAACGGCAATACCTTGATTCTCAGTAACTTCACCCCAGTTACCTGTCAAAGAACACTCGATACCAGTCTTAATGTTAGTAATGAACACACAGATACCCATGACGAACATACCAAGAGAAGCATATTCAAACAACTTCAAATCTTCATTTGGTTTGTACAATCTGACCATGTGACCAACTAAACCTAGGAAGGCAATAGCACTTAAGATATATAAAAGTGGTTGACCGACTTCATTTAAAAATTGATAATGCTTTAGAGTTCTTTCAAAATCTTCAGCAGTGACTAAAGCTGGTTGAAACAATATTTTGTAATCGTAAGCTAGATTGCTGTAGAAAACACCCATGATGAATGAGGTAGATACCAATATAACGGCTGAGCCGAGGGTACACATAGCTTTGTAGGAAATCATTGTTCAATTAATTGTATGGCAAGTAATTGGTGATATGCAAATGTAAGTTCTTTTCTAATAAATTAAAAACACACACGAAGCAAATATAACGTTCTATATGTGTAAATAATGAGTGTTAAAAGAAAAAGTTCTTATCAATTTATAGAAATTTCAGTACTTTGTCTTCTATTCTCTTTTTTTTTTGATTTTTTTTCAGTTCTTCGCTCTTCTACGATATCAAACCTTGCCGGCCCTTTACTATATATGGGTGAGATAAGTGGCTAGGTAAAAAGGGTACGTTTGAGATGAGTTGTGGATAGAAAAGGAAATCTTTGTAAACAAGATAATTGAAATGGTTGGTCAATATTTGTTTTCTTTTATTGTAACAAAATATAGCGTCGTTATAGCACATATTTCACTCAATGGCAACTGTGTGTGTAATTACTACGACTTTTAAAAGTATATCTCCCTCCACCCACACACCGCATCTGTCGAAAATTTTTCGCTCTCTTTTCTTTTCAACAGAGTGAAAGATTTCATAAATCAATAAAATTTCAAGAATCATGCGATGAGGTTGGCATAGATATAAAGAAATGTGTGGTTTCAGAGGTCATTCATTCACTAGAGACACAATATTGAAGAACATCAAACAAACACACACATATATATTTATTTGCCAAGGATGTCTGATAGTGTAAAACTTACAAAGAAGCAATTAAAAGCTCAACAATTCAGAAAGACCAAAGAGGAGAAAGAAGCAGAGAGTTCAAAAAGAACTCTTGAAGAAGAAGCTGCTGCTAATGCTCCAGAGCCAGTGAAAAAGAAGAGAAAGACCAGAAGAGGCCGTAAAGGGAAAGGCCGTAATGGCAAAGGTGGTAATAGATTCATTATCTTTGTTGGTAGTTTACCAAAGGATATTACACAAACTGAATTACAAGGACATTTTAAGACAAGTTCGCCAGATTCCATTAGAGTACGTGGGGACAAAGGTATAGCGTTCTTAGAGTTCGACGGTGATAAAGATGGTAAACATATTCAAAGTCGAATGGATACTGCATTATTACAAAACAAGACAGAAATTAGAGGAAAAAGAATCAATGTGGAATTAACCGTTGGTGGTGGTGGTAACTCTGAAAATAGATTGGCTAAATTGAAGACTAAAAATGAGAAATTCGAACAAGAATACAATTCAAGAATGGAGAAGATGATTAAAGACGGTGCTCAAAAGAAAAGAGCCGCCGCCGCTGCTGCTGCCAATGACGGCTCTAACACAACAGCCGATCACTCAGAAGGAAGTAAGCCAAGACCTGCAGTCGGTGGTATGCATCCAGATAGAGCTAAAATGTTTAGATAAAAATGTTTATAAAAAATATCTGTGTAATAAAATAACAAAGAATGCATTTTTTAAATAGTAATAAGAGGCCTATGAACTGATGGATGACATTTGCTGCAACCACCCTTCCTTTAGGTAATAATTGCTTGGTAGTTACAGTATTTTTACATGTATGTTGTTAGTTCTAAATCGCCAAAACCCTAACCTGGACATATAGGGCTACCAAACATGAAATATCACTGTGCACGAGCCCACCTGCGCGCTCCACACAAAAAACCCCAAAGAATCGCTGTCCTGCGCGGCTTTCACTGCCCGATTCTCCGGCTACGAACGGGAAGAGAGCCCCCCCCGCAACACCCACACCGCACACTCAAAGCGATACCGGAGTAGCCATTTTTAGAGGGGGAAAGGGAGTGCATAATATACGTCATAATATATGCACATATTATAAAAGCACCACCAGTTATTCAGTCATTTTACCTCCCACAGCTTATTCTGGTCGTTGTCTGTGTATTTCCGGGCATACCAAAAGCAATGGGTATCTCTTTGGGTTAAGTAACCTACTGAAAAGTTTTCTTTTTTGTAAATACTATATATAAAAGAAACACAAATGTGAAAAGATCCTTTCGGAGTTTAGCATCTTTATAATTAGAAACATATCAAGATATAAATATATATCGAAATAGTATAACGTATAGATTATCATTTTTTTTTTTAATTTCTTTCGTTTTTTAATAAAATGAGTGCATCGATAGATATTCCTACATCGGAGGCTCCACCGAGTTATAATCATGTATTTGGTAATATTCAATATAGATATGGTGATGGATCTCCCATTCATTATTTTGAAAGAGCTCTTGGTGAAGATGCAGAAAGTGAAATTAGTTTAGAGAGTAGTAGTCCTCATGCTGTTGGGCCTGATATCCAAAGGTATACAACGACTGTCTCCAGTTCAATACCGTTTCAATTACCGTATAATGATGAGAACCATGATAATAATACGATAAATATGAATGGTACATCTAGACGTGGAAGTACGAACACCACTGGTCAAGCTTCTGTTTGTTCTACGTGGTTAGAATCCATGGGCCATAGTTTTCCTGATAATATGACACGTATTGAATCCAATGAAATAGTATCTCCACTTGTTGCATCTGTAGAGTCTCGTTTTCAAATTCCATTAACAAAATTACATGATAGTCATAGGAAACAATTGGCAACAAAGGCAAGAAGGTCTTATTCTATGTCTTCTTCCTCTGGTAATCATCACAATAGTCGAACATTTAAAAACTTATTGTTTCATAGACGAGAAAGTCATGCGACTATACTCGAAGGGAAACAATATGATGGTGAAGAACATGATGAAGAAGCAACACCGAATAATAATAAATTATCATTTGATGAAAAATATGTATATACTGGGAATGTACTAGGGGAAGGTTCTGGCGGATCTGTGAAAGTTGTTAAACGAAGAAAAGATAATGCAATGTTTGCTGTAAAAGCTTTCCATCCATATGAGGATACATTAACAAAAGGTCACGAAGAAGAAGAAAGTTATACCGTTCAATCATACTTAAAAAAGATTAAAGCAGAATATTGTATTAGTTCAATCCTTAAACATCCAAATATTATTTCTACTATAGAAATCATTGAACAGGATGAACATACACTTTTACAAGTAATGGAATACGTTCAATATGATCTTTTTGCAATTGTAATGAGTGAACAATTGCATTATTCTGAAGCATGTTGTTATTTTTGGCAATTATTACAAGGTGTTCAATATTTACATAATATTGGTCTTGCACATCGAGATTTAAAACTTGATAATTTAGTTGTTGATAAGCATGGACAATTAAAAATAATTGATTTTGGAGCAGCTGTGGTTTATAAATCACCATATACAGATCATTCAGTTGAAAATAATAATGAAATCACAATGGCTAAAGGTATAGTTGGTAGTGATCCATATTTACCACCTGAATTATATATCTTTGAAACTTATGATCCAAGAGCAATTGATATTTGGGCCATTGGAATTATTTTTATATGTATGATCTTACGTAGTTTCCCATGGAGATATCCACGTTTAAAAGATTTAGGGTTTCGTAGATTTTGTCTTTGTCGTCGAGGTGCAAATACATTAAATGAATTGGTTACAAGAGATAAAACAATTCCTGAAGATGATATGATAATTCAATATGAGGATGAAACTACAAGAATCATGGAGACCGATGAGAATGACAATGACGATAATCACATTATTGGACCAATGCGTCTATTAGCGCCATTACCTGAAGAGACTCAACATGTACTATTACGAATTTTAGATCCATCACCAATTCGTCGTCCATCAATTGAAATGATATTATCGGATGATTGGGTCCGTTCAATTGATTATTGCCAAGATAATTTACACCATGGTAAAGATCATGAACATACAAGACTCGATCCAACAAAAGCTCATATTGCCAATTTACGTCCAAGTTCCGATTAAAATATAAGCAAATAAGAGTAATTGCCACAGTTTAATCTGTACTTCTTCCTCTCTCTCTCTCTCTCTCTTTCTTTCTTTTTTAGAGCCGTTCACTCAAAATAGAACAAGAAAAACGAGGTTGTTACTTTAAAATGCCACCGCAAACAGATGAAAGCATTAGTTAAGAATCGGTAAAACAAGGACATAACCGGGACCGGGGGAAATCAATCCACTTATAAAACTTCCTTATCTTTCTACAATCTGATTTGTTTGTTACCAAAAACCAAATGTTATATGTTGCTGCCCCTTTTACTTAACATCTTTAGTACGAGTGACTCACCGTCAAAGATAAGCAAAAGTCACACATGAGGGAACTGAGATAACAATCTCGAGTACACCCACACACCGGTTGCCTGATTCACGTCTTTTTATTATTCTGTTTCCTTCACCACTCCTGCATCTCTCTGTTATTGTTCTGAAATAAATAGCTTCTTCTAGACAACTCATGTGTACCTGGTTACTGAAAGGAACCAGGACAGAACAGATCTAATCGGTTTTCAGATTGTTTCTCTCTCTCTCTCTCTGTGAAGATTCCTTTCCAATATATATATATATATATATATCACTGTGTATGTGCCTACAATAACCTCGTAGGAAAATAGATACGTCTTCTCCTTGCTTTTCTCTCTCCCCCACGCAACTTTCGAGGCCCATCCGTGGGGCAAAATATATCAATCGCAAATTTTCTTTTCGCAAATTTGCGCTCGCTTCGGCTTTCCCGTAAAATGTTGAAACTTTGGAAATGTGGTGCTTTCTTTCCCCCCCCGTTTGTCCGACATGTTTCGGGCGCGTTCAATCTGTGTGGTCACTATCGTTACGTTACTCTCTGTTGGTGATTATCGAAATACAATCAGCCATCAACCACAGAGAGCGAAAGTGAGAGGTGAAAAAAGATCTTCAAACTAATCATGATTTCATAATAAATATATATTATATAAGAGAGTTAAATAATCACAATATTATTGAACAATATCTTTCTTTAATTACAACTAATACTGATTTAATTATAGTGTTACTTAATTTTTTGTAATTAATCTTTTTTTTAGTTGTGTCAAGCACAGTTTTTGCCATAACAGGACCCAGTCGCTTGCAACCCTTTTTTTTTGTTTTGTTCTTTTACAGCACAAATTAACCCTTTTTTTTTATTTATTAACTGATCTAAAATAATGGCTGATTTAGTTAAAGCTTTGCAAGTTCCAGATATTGCATCTTTGTCAATTTCTTCCATGTCTGACTATCACGCTAATGCCTTCCCAGGTAAAGATGCTCAACGTGAACAAGTTGTTGATCTATTAGACCAACAAGGTTTTATTCCAGATGACTTAATTGAACAAGAAGTCGAATGGTTTTATAACTCTCTTGGTATCGATGACTTATTTTTCTCAAAGGAACAACCAGCTTTATTAGCAGACATTATTCACTCTCTATATGCTTCTAAATTGGATTCTTTTGCTAAGTCCGGCTTAAAGAAAGCTGATTCCGCTAAGGCTTTAAACATCAAGAATAAAATCATTACTAATGATAACCATGCTATCTTCATGGAATCTACAGGTACTACTTTTTCTTCTTTGATTGAAACTGCCGGTAAGAACAATACTTCTGGTAAAGCTGATTTTGATGATTCTTACCCACCATACCAATTGGATGCTGATGTCGATGATTTATTCTTAGATGCTAAGGATAAGAAGACTATGAGAGTTGTCTCCTATTGGACTCCAGAAAGTGATGTTAAGATTACCTTCGCTTATGAAAATACTTTCCCAGCTGCTTCTGGTAAAAAAATTACTCCACAACAATTAATTGCTGGTGACATTGATTCTATCTCTGATGAATCTATGGTTGCTATGACTTCTGTTGAAAATAAGAAATTATATGGTACTTTGATTAACTTATCTCAAGAAAGAGAAGGTCCAGTTATTAAGATCACTAACTCTAAGGAAAACAAAGATGAAGTTAGATTCTTAGTTGCTTACAAGAGAGGTACTACTAAACATTACTACTCTGAATTGAATTCTTTATTCCATTACTATAAGTTACGTATCAACAAATTCTTTGTTGAAAATTTCAAATTATGTCCACAAGGTACTGATAACGATGATGTTGTCATTTTCTCTATTTACATGGATAAGACTCAACAATCTAAGGATTTATTACCTCAAGATTTAGATCTATCCATCAAACAAATTGAAAGAGAAGCTTCTTTGTTATACACTATTCCAAACAACAGTTTCGTTCAATTGTATGAACAACGTCTATTTTCTCCACAAGAAGCTATTTACGCTCATGTTTCTGCTATCTTCATTGTCCATTTCATTAACAGATTAGGTGATGATTACAAGAACTTGTTGACCCAAATTGCTCCAAAGGAAAATGATGTTGTCATGTGGGAAACTATTGGTAACTTGAAGAAGAAATTAAGAAATGAAACTTTCACTCAACAAATGATCATTGATGTTTTACAAAGATACCATAACGTTGTCTCCAAGTTATACAAGAACTTCTCCGAAGTTCACTACTGTCGTGATCTAAACGATAACAAGATCGAAAAGACTTTATCTTACAAGAGATTATCTAAGTTAGAACCATTCAAGAACGACCAAGAATTCGAAGCTTACTTGAACAAGTTCATTCCAAACGATTCTCCAGATTTGTTAATTCTAAAGACTTTGAATCTATTCAACAAGTCTATCTTAAAGACTAATTTCTTCATCACTAGAAAGGTCGCTATTTCTTTCAGATTGAACCCAGCTATGATCATTCCAAAGGTTGAATACCCAGATACTCCATACGGTATTTTCTTCGTTGTCGGTAACACTTTCAAGGCTTTCCACATTAGATTTAGAGATATTGCTCGTGGTGGTATTAGAATTGTTTGTTCCAAGACTCAAGATATCTACGACAAGAACACTAGAACTGTCATCGATGAAAATTACCAATTGGCTTCTACTCAACAACGTAAGAACAAAGATATTCCAGAAGGTGGTTCCAAGGGTGTTATCTTATTAAACCCAGCCTTAACTACTGAAAAGGATACCTTCATTGCTTTCACTCAATACGTTGACTCCATTATTGATATCTTAATCAGAGATCCATTAAAGGAAACTTACGTTGATTTATTAGGTAAGGAAGAAATCTTATTCTTCGGTCCAGATGAAGGTACTGCTGGTTTCGTTAACTGGGCTACTCTACATGCTCGTTCTCGTGGTTGTCCATGGTGGAAGTCCTTCTTGACTGGTAAGTCTCAATCTTTAGGTGGTATTCCTCACGATGAATATGGTATGACCTCTCTAGGTGTCAGAGCTTACGTTAATAAGACTTACGAAACTTTGAACTTGAAAGATACTAAGATTGCTAAATTCCAAACTGGTGGTCCAGATGGTGATTTAGGTTCTAATGAAATTGAATTATCTACTCCAAATGAAACTTACGTTGGTCTTCTAGATGGTTCCGGTGTTCTATGTGATCCAAAGGGTCTAGACAAGGACGAATTGATCAGATTGGCTAAGACTAGATCTACTATTGCTTCTTTCGATAAATCTAAGTTATCTAAGGAAGGTTTCTTTGTCTCCGTTGATGATTCCGATGTCATGCTACCAAATGGTGCTATTGTTGCTAACGGTACTTCTTTCAGAAACACTTTCCACGTCGAAGTCTTCAAGTTTGTTGACCACATTGATTTATTCGTCCCATGTGGTGGTAGACCAAACTCCATCACTTTGAACAATGTTGGTGAATTCATTGATCCAAAGACTAACAAGACCAGAATTCCATACATTGTTGAAGGTGCTAACTTGTTCATTGCCCAACCAGCTAAGATTGAACTTGAAAACCACGGTTGTGTCTTCTTTAAGGATGCTTCTGCCAACAAGGGTGGTGTTACTTCTTCTTCTTTCGAAGTTCTAGCCTCTTTGGCTTTGAACGATGAAGACTTCGTCCACAAGTTTGTTGGTCTAGAAGGTCAAGACTTGGACAGCGGTAAGGTCGCTGAATTAACCAAGACTTCTCCATTATACGATGCTTACGTCGAACAAGTTCAAAAGAGAATTGTCTACAACGCTGAACAAGAATTCGCTCAATTATGGGCTATCAACCAAAAGACTGGTACTCCAATCTCTGAATTATCTGATAAACTATCTGTCACTATTAACAAATTGAACGATGATTTAGTCGACTCTGAAGAACTATGGTTGAACGACACCAAGCTAAGAGACTACTTGTTATTAGAAAAGATTATTCCAAAGTTGCTAACTGATGTTGCTACTCCAGCTAAGATCCTAGAAAACATCCCAGACTCTTACTTGAAGGTCCTAATTTCTTCTTACTTGGCTTCTTCATTTGTCTACCAAAATGGTATTGACGTTGATATTGGTAAGTTCCTTGCCTTCATCGGTGAATTGAGAAGAGAAGCTTACAAGAACTAAGTTTAATCTGTTATGACTCCATATGAAATTCAATATATAAATATATATATATAATTAAAGTGTATATTTGGGAACTGGTAGGTTCTCATATTTTTTTGTATCATAAAAACAAATACAAAATTGAAAATTTAAATTATTAAGACTAAACGCGATGCCATTTGATTCCTTTAAATAATCGTCATACTCAAGTAAAATCGTTGCATAATATCGAACATAAAAAGAAACAAAAGACTGAAGGACGAAAATGTTACCAGCTTATGAGTCAGTAGCTTCGCTGAGAAGAACATTGAAAGACGATTATGCAAATAATCCTTTGAATGGTCCTTTTGCTCAAAAGCAACACCACGCTCAATCGCAACATACAAAAGTCGACCCCTCACAACAACAAATAATAACAGCTTGTGTAAAAGATAATCAATCCAAATCAGATGCGGGCCGAGTTAAACGAAACCCACGATATTACCAGGATGTACTAATATCCAAGTTTTGTTGCCAACAAATTCTTCAGCATGCAATTAGCGGTGGTGACAATGAGATAATGGGGATGTTAGTAGGTGTTACCCACGGTTCAACTTTTATTGTCACACAATCGTTCCCTTTGCCTATCTTAGGAACCGAGACTACAGTTAATGCAATGTCTGAATCTTACGAATATATGGTACAGTATATGAATAGCATATTCTCTGATGTAGATAAAATGAATCATATAGTTGGATGGTATCATTCACATCCAGGTTATGATTGTTGGTTAAGTAAAACAGATATGACTACACAAAATTTGAACCAATCATACCAGGATCCATACTTGGCAATAGTGGTGGATCCGAAGAAAAGTGTTGAACAGGGTGCTATTCGAATTGGAGCCTTTAGAACATCAACTCTAAGAAATGATGAGGTTATCAGGGATATGAACGATAATGTCATTGCCTCTGAGAAATCGCCACAGGATGAAAATGAAAATTTGACTTTTTATGAATTGCCCATGAGGGTTTATGAATCGGATTTGGATATAATTCTGAGGTCTGATAAACTTTCCCATAGATTGATCCCAAGTGATATAAATCATGAAACCCAATTATTTGACGATTTATTTGAAAGTATGAACCAGATCAACAATTTTAACGAACTTCTTATCGATGAAGAGAACCAATTATATGGTATGAAACCTGATTTCACCACACAGACTATGGGCCCACCAAATCAAGATATGGGCGCCTCGACGCATACCAAGATGAAGAGAAGTATGTCAACTTCTATGTGTAGCACACCTTCTATTGATAACGAAAGTGATATTGATATGATACATGATATATATAGTGAAAAGGACCCTGATTTGGAAAGTGTCACGAGCAGCGTGGGGACAGCTCCGGAAAATAGTATCACATTATTGAGATCACATTTTAACAATGGTTCGACAAATGAAAATAGCCCTGGAAATCCCCTTACTTTACAACGTAGATTAGTCGGAAATTCTCGAGCAATTGACGAGAGTTTATCGAGTATGCAAGAATCAACAGAATCATTGAACATTAATGGGCACCGCGGGTCGAAGTTGCACAGTATCGATGATCTGACATTTAGTCTTCAAAAGAACAATCTCCGATCTGCTTATGAAAAAAGTAAAGGAGAATTACTAAGATATAAAATACAAGAGTACAAGAACTATCGTTTCTATAGAGATACATTTACTTTATAAATGTGACGTTTTAGATACCATGTGTAGTTTATATAATGGAAATATATATATTCATGACAAGTATGAGGTATGTCGCAATGGTTACATTTAATCTGCCTTTTAAATTTATTATTTTCTGAACTCCGCGAAAGTTCGAGTGGAAGTAGAGAAGAACAAAGAGGTCAAAATTTAAAAGGATACTCTCAGCTAAAAGATAGGAATAGAAAAAGAATGTTTGGTATAATTGAGGTAGAACTTAAACTTCTATCAAAAAAACACCTGATAACAATAGTGTACAAATACAATAAAAAATGGGTTACAATGGATTTGGAATGGAACAAATACAACCTCCACCGGATAAAGATATCCCTTTCAGTCAACTTACACCAGATCAACAAGGTGAAAAAGGTGCACAAATGATGATGGATTTTATGACTTCATGTCCCGGTAAATCTGCTATTAGTGGTGTTACTGGTTTTGCATTAGGTGGTGTTTTGGGTCTTTTCATGGCCTCCATGGCTTATGATACCCCATTACATGTTCCTACTCCAGGGAATATGGCAAGTCCCATTCAACAGATGGCAGATTTACCAATGAAACAACAAATTAAATTACAATTTGCAGATATGGGTAAAAGATCATACTCTAGTGCGAAGAATTTTGGATATATTGGTTTAATCTATGCCGGGGTAGAATGTGTTGTAGAGTCTACAAGAGCTAAGAGTGATATATATAATGGTGTGTCAGCCGGTTGTATTACTGGTGCTGGTTTAGCATATAAGAGTGGACCACAAGCTGCAGCAATTGGATGTGCAGGGTTTGCTTTATTTTCTGCTGCTATTGATATGTATATGAAAAGTGAGGATGGTACGCCGCCAACCAATGATTTCAACCAGTAATGGTAAATTAAAGATAAAAAAAACTAACTAGTCATTAATATTCGAAATAGATTTTAAATATTATTTGGAGGACGTTACACTGATGCAGTCAAAAAGATCATTTTATAGTAATGTATCCGCATATGCTAGTGTTCTATGTAAATATATAAATATGTATGTATAAGAGTAACGTTTAACAAACAGGTGAATATGCCGTATTATGAATTAGAAATAACTCAAAGGAAGAGCTTGAAATGGAAAGAAGTTAGTTCTTTAATGGAAAAAAAATCAGGATATGAATGGGGTTATAATAATAACATTGCGGATATCATGGCTGAAGATACGACAGCACCATTCATTCCACCAACTTTAAACATCATATCAAAATTTCCATGAGCTGCGTTATGGTGTTTCTTGGATGCAGAAGATGATGAAGCTGCAGCGGTAGATGAGGTAGTAGAGTTTGTAGTAGTATTACCTCTACCACTATGGGTACGACCAGGGTGATTACCATTAGCTAGTGCACCACCTAGAATTGCACCACCTAGTGCACCACCAGCTACATTTGAATTACCAGAGCCCCTAGAGCCACTGGAACCACTGGAACCACGAGAACCACTAGAACCACTGTATCCTCCAGAACCACTGTAGCCACTATTTGAGTTTGAATTTGAATTACCATTACTTCCAAGGGCTCCTGCTTTTGGAGAGGAACCAGAGTTAGATCCGACTAAAGTATCACTACTGGACACCACAGAATCCGTATCCGAACCACCTTTACTACTGGAACTACCACTACTGGAACCTTTTGTACCACTTCCAGAACTAGAATGACTACTGCCACTATTAGAACGACCACCACTACTGACGTGGCCACCACTACTGGCGTGACCACCACTACTGGCGTGACCACCTCTTTTACCTTCCAATTCTAATTCACCGACATCGGGTATCAGTAAAGAACGAGTAGTGATTGCTAGCAATAGCAAACAAGCGATATTTTTAAATGATAATTTCATATAATTGAGTTTCTTTAAACTTGGTTTGTTTTCTTTAAAAAAAAAATGTTTTCCAAAAATAGAAAGTATCACAATGGTATAAACAGCAGTAACTTTTCCTTATGCATGTGCATATATATAGCAATAAATATTTTTTACTTAATAGTGCATATAGCCAAACAATTATTGACTAACACCCTTTGATTCCTAAAAAAAAGCAGGCAAAGTGACTAGTGAATACAACAACACTAAGGACTAATTGCATCCGATCTTAGTTGTTGATGATGGTGACTACCTGAATCCAATCGTCGTCTCTGTCAAGTTGCTTATTTTAGCAGAAAAAAAAGCGAGGCAAAGAGACGCTGAAAAATAATCAATTATGTTAAAAGAACGCAGAACAAGGCGCAGCAATGCAGCCATGCAGTTGAAAAATAAAAATTTGGTTGCAAAATACTACCAAATAAGCAGATCACACTCTATTTTGAATAGTGAACCTACTAGAACAGTGTCATTTCAAAAAGTAAATATCTCATCATATTTAGGGGTGGAGTTGGTGATAAGTTAAAGGTAGGCTCATTCAATTGAATTGGTTAAACAGGGGGCAGAGGGGCACAGACAACAACAAAACAAAGCGAGTCATCATGGTGATAATAAGGGGCACAGTGTACCTCATCACTTTACCCACGTTACTAGTAATGATGCTATTAGAGCAAACAAGGGCTCTCGCGACTCTTCAAGAAGTATTCAATCAGGGAGATCAATCGTTATCTATAGCTTCTGCAGTTGATGGTAAATTTTTCTTAGCTCACAATGATAGTGCAAGCTCCGCAATCAAAGAAGAAATGTTAGTTTCAACAAAGAATGCTTTAATTGATCTAAATGGGAATAAGACTACATGGATTCCCGAACATATTAGAGCCAAATTAGAAGAATGGATTACAGTTGGTGGGTATGCATCATGGTTTTTCCAATATTTTCTTGGTCAAGGTATAACGAGAGCCAGGCAACAATATTATGCCAGACAAGAATGGCCATTAGATCGTTTTGTTTGTGGATCAGATTTCACCATTAGGCCCAGATTTGATCCAATTAATGATACATGGGTTTCATATTTAAATTTATTAGAAGTTTCAACTAGTGGTTATAGTTGTGAAAATTTATCATATTCTGATGCAATGATGGCTGGTAATGAAAAAATTGATTTTTTAATGAGTAGAAATACAAGTCTATCCGATAATATTGGATTTTCGTTTAATTATTCACTTAATGTCAATGTTACATTAAAGGTAGAGTGTAAATGTCACCGACTTCAATCTCCAATAAAATTATATGGGGTAAGAAATATTAAATGTAATAATACATGGGAAGATATCAAACAGCGAGAATTGAAAGAATCGAAAGAATTGAAAATATAGTATATGTATATTTTAATAAAAAGAGAAAAATTATTTGATTAGATATTAAAAATTATATAGTAATATGTTAATTTTACTCAAATATATATATATATTTGAAGGGGTATATTTAACCAAAGTAAATAGGAAAACTGAGTTTTAACAAATGTAAAATAGATAAAAAAAAAATATAAAGATAATTAGAAATTAAAAATTAAAAGAATTAAGATAGAAAGTTGATGGCGGGGAGGGCTGATACTATTAAGTATGAGCAACCACTGGAACTTCATTAGAGACTTCAGATTTTTCTTGACCGTCATAATGAGTCGTATTATTAGTTGATAAAGTATGTTGATCTTCACGAACGTTTGGACCTGCGGCCATTGGAACCCCAGTAGCAGCCTCGACATCGTTTGCAGCATAAGCACCAGTGGTTGTAGCTGTAGTGGTTCCATCTTGAATAGGATCGACTAAAGTTAAAGCGGAGGCTCTATCGACTCTTGTACCCATTGAAGAACCTGTCTTAAACAGTCCTTTACCACCGAAATGAGAAATGACTGGGGTTAAAATATTAATACCTACAAAGACTGAAGATAATAAGAATAAAACCCAAGCTAAACCTGCAAAAGCGATTGAAGCTTTAGCTGAATGACATGCTGTCTTTTGATTATTTGTTGTATATTTTCCAGTAAAAGGATTATATTCACCGCCTGATTCTCTAAATGATTGCAAAGAACCAAATTTTGGATTATATTGATCCGTTGTTCTAATTTTACATGAATGATCACCTTGAACTTTAGCATCGACAATAAAAGCAGCTAACCATAACATGCACATGATTACTTCAAAGAAGAAGAACAGACCAGCCAGGACTAATTTTGGCATGGCAATGGCTAAAAAGAAAACTGCTAAACTATAAAAGACACTGATGACAGCAACTGCTAAAACAAAATTAGTCTTTTTTGAACCATGGAATCCATAAGAATGAATAGCGTAAGCCAGTAGAGACATTACAATGACAGCAGAAGCGAATTGGAAGAACCTTAAGATTGCATAACCTATTAAATGAGCCGGAGATGACCTTGGCGCAGTGTGCACAGTAGTAGTAGTAGTCCTATTTTTTTTATGAAGACCTAGCATTGCTTAAAAAATTAATTGATTTATTAATGTGTTGGATAAATCGAGTGTTGATATTTATTTTTGAATCTAGTAGACATTTTGTAAGAGTGAAAGATATAAAACTTTACAAGAAAACAATTTAATAAAGAAATTTATTCGTTGGTTTATATATGTTTTCGAAAAGAAAAACAGATAATCAAACAATTTTTTTAAGTATTTCGAAACTATTGAAACAATCCCTGTTTATCCTACTAAAGGGACAGAATAATATTTGCAATATCTGGCTTACCAAAGGAGGATCTTCCTAAAACACCCTTTAGTTTTTTTTTTATCTTCAATAATAATTAAAATTAGAGCTAAGAGAAAACCCTTTAACATCGTTACATAATAATAATAGTAGAGATATATTAAAGGGTTATTAATTGTGCTTAAAGATATGGATAACAGTAGTACTTAATCTGTCAAAATTGTACATCTTCTAACCCCTTTTGTTTTCCTTTAAATGAGTATATATTATGTAAGTAAGCGGCGCTTCTCTGTCAAAGCAAAAAACCCTTTAATTAGCTAATTTTGAAGTGAACCGGCTGGACAGGAAGACAAATCCCCAGCTGTGGCGCTCAGGGAACAGCGCAGGGAGGCAGCGGAACCTGGAGCAAGATTACAAATAGCATCCGGTTTTCTTTTAAAGGGTGTGTGCCTCCCAGTATAAGCGCGCAGAAACTGGGCGGTGTGTTAGTGCTGACTACACCGGAAATGGGTGCTGCCAGAACACATTCTGCCAGAAGGGCGGATAGACGGAACCTATGTTGCATGGGTGTAAGACCGATCCGCCATCTCGTTGTGCTGTCCAATATCTGCTCACACCGTTGAACGCCGTTGCGCCGGTGGTGAACGTCCAGCCTGTTTTAAGAACATTCTAGATCAATCCACAGGCATGTTCTTAAAGGGGTGCGGGCGGCTCTGTGTCTATCCTCAGTTTGGAGATGTCTTATACTATTTTATCTATTAGTTGAAGCGTTCTAGTGTATATACATAAATATATATATATATATATGCGCAGTGCGCGAATCACGTGAGAAGCGTTCTGTTTTAATTGTTACTGTCCAAGATGATCGTTACGGGGCCCTCATTTGTCAATGCACAACTCATCATTGCACCAAATTTACCATCCTGGACTTTATCGTCGCCCAGTTTCCCACGTAATTGCAATAAAAATTCATTATATAGATCCTGTGCAATGTGGCCCTTCTGCGCCAAATGGAAATCTGGTTTGGTTCCCTTTTTGGTTCTGGCATACAGCGTAAACTGCGACACACTCAATATTTCACCTTGGGCCTCTTGAATGTTCTGTTTCCACATGGCACTGTTTTCATTATCGTCATAAAGACGTAACGTAAGAACTTTATTACTTAATTTTTTAATATCTTCAATAGTGTCATCTATTGAAATACCAACAAGTAACATATATCCATGTTTTATACTGTGTAGAGATCGATGTGTTAGTATATGAACATAAATTTAAGACCTGATTCTTTTTTTCTTGTCATTCGCTTCTACTTACTTGGATATAATCTGAGAATCTACTGTAACTGATGCTTGACTGACTTTTTGTAATACAATTCTCATCTTTTTGTGTTTATCGTTGTTGTGTTGGTGCAATATATATATATATATTGGTTCTTATCGTAATTTGGTTATCAGCTAATGTTTCTTATACGATTGCTCGAACACTTGGTGTTGGTTTGCGCTTTTTTTTGATTTGATCGCGAAATTTCACAATATTCATTTTTTTTGCTTTGTTGATTTATTTACATATAAATAAACTTGAAGCTCATCGCAAATATACATACATTTATAGATGTATGTATATCTTTCAACTCGATGAAGAAACCACCAGATCAAAACAATTGAAAGTATGGAACAAGAGGATGGTTATACTATTATAGATAATCTCGAGGATATTGAAAGAATCCCTGCAGGTAAATGTATTCGTATTAGATTTGTTGCAGTTTTACAAGATATTGTGTGTACTAAAAGTTCATTGTCATTTCATTTGGCTACGTTTAATGATAATGATGATACGTTTATAACAAGAATTAATATTAAAGATACTTTTGCAAGAAGAAATGCAATGTTTGCATTCTCTCTATTGAAAAGAACTTTAAATTTTAATTTTTTACAATTTCCAATTGATAACCAAACTGTAGATTGGAAACGTAGAGATATTCATATCAATGAATTGCGTCTAGTTGTAGTCTCTACAACATTTGTCACGAATGGATCAAAATCATCTTTATTCTTAGATGATTTAATTCCATTGAATCTTATTGAACAAGCTGATATTGTTTGGAAATATTTACAATCAAATACTGTACATGTCGAAAATGATTGGTTGACTCCACGTGTTGCGATTCTTTTTAAAAGATTATGCAAATTGGATGCTGAAGATAAATCACTTTTCCAATTTAAAAATTTAAAAAATATTGAATTTCAACAAAGGAATGATTGTTTACAAAAAATTATTAATTTTTATCAGTCTGCAAATAAGAAACAACAATGTAGATCGATCACTGGTACATCAAGAGCTATTTTGCCAATTTACAAACCAATAGATACCTTTGATTCACAAAATGAATTCAATTCACAAGCAATGGATACTCAAACTTCTTTAAACGTGGCTCCAATAATAAAGAAAAAGATTACTCCTTTTAAATCACCTGAATTTAACCCACAACCTCAAAGAATTGCACAACAATCAAATGAAAATGCATTCAAAGCACACATGTTGGAACATGGTCCTTCTAAGCAACAACAGCCAGTGAAGAATGTTGAGACAGTGAAAAATTTAGAGGATTTAAGACCAAAAGCATTCGCTTTCATGGATTTAGGTTCAGTTAGTATGTCTACCGCTAAATTTGTTGGAACAGGGGTTTCTTATGGTGATATGGATGATACTTATTTAATTCCCAGTCAAATGGATAATTTGACAAATCCAACAAATGGAAATTTACTAGAACCTTATATCAATTGTGTAGCGGTAAGGTCTACCAAAGAATCTACTGATATTCTTGATCAATTTGTTGATACAGATATCGAAGCAAATTTAAATGCTACAAAATATAAAATGGGAACTAATGATGATTCTCCATATACCATCGTCCCTCAATTAAAATCTTATAAAGTACCAGATAAAACAATCCCAGGAAAAGAATTTTCACTTCCATCACCAAGAGAAAAATTTATACAATGGCAAGATATTAGTATTACGGATCAATTCCCACAATATGTTAAAATAATTGCAGTATTATTAGGATTTTCTAATGAACATTCAAATTATTATGATTTAATATTTACAGATTTTACAACGAATCAAACCAATCATAAATATTTATTTGATAGATCTTTCCTTGCTGGAAATACTACTATCTCTTATGATCAAGGTTTTAGAACTTTAATGTATCATAATCAACTCGAAAATTTTGAAACAGAATTGAAAGTTTTGACGAATAAAGATATAATTGGACTTGCAAATTCATCTCTTCAGGATAATCTTTCGCATAATGGTATTGTGTGTGAATTAACCATTAAAGTCACAGTATATCAGGATAAATTGAATTTAATTCTAAGAGAATGTACTCCCTTGACTAGATCCTTAATTAATTCAAGAAATTGGTACAATGATAAAACCGCATTAGAAAATTTACACTCATTATATCAACGTACATTTGATTTTTGTTCTCAAAATTGTTTATCATTGGGACTTGATAATACGATATATAAGAATTTTGCTAAATTTTTCCCAATGAAAAGAACAGACGAAATTCCTGGTGCAGTAATCGTCATTCCAAAGGATGAAATATATCGCGAATCACATTCTGATAATGATGATACTGATGACATTAGTAAACATAATGATAATAATAATGCATCAATAGATTCTTCCACTAACAAAACATACTCATATATTCCTAATTTAAATATAGACATTACATCCTTCGAAATTACTAATGAAACTGAAAATTTTACATCCTTATACAAGACTCAAACAAATATGAATAATTTATTTATTGTTGATAATTTAAAATTATTATCATGGAAATTAATAGAGAATCAAAAGGTGTTGATTTTAAATGTAACGAATGATTTGGTTTCATCTGAAAGAATTGAACAAACAAGAATTTTACCTCTTTATATTATTAATGACTCAAATTTAAAATATTTTTGCAATGGCTGTTTCAACGCTCATAGCTTAACTACCGATTTAAACAAAATGATTGGCCAAAAGTTTAGCTTCAAGATTAAAACTGGTAGATTAAAATTAAATGATAAATATTTACTCAAGATCTATTGTCCTATTGAATGTACTCTTGCTGAGTTAATTAGTCAATGGGAAGTGTATCGCCTCGGACAGGAAATGGAAAAGAAATATGGTGATTATGATAATATTATGGTAAAATTAGAAAAATGATTACACACACAAGGACAAATTGATCGTCATTTCATCTATGCAAAATAAGTAAATAAAATAAAATAATAAAAAATGCATTAATTTATCACTTAATGTATTGTACACTGTCTAGTTGTTGTTGTTTTGACAAATTCCTGCTAGATAACTCGGAGTTATTTAACCATAACATCCTATTTGGAATACCCTAACAATATTTAAAGGTTGGTGTCTGGATTCATTCTCATTGATGAATCTTAATTAGTGTTTAGTCCAGTAAAATCTTTAAAATTCACGTGACTTGGGTATATATTATTTTCCCTTTACCTAATCAGGTATCGATACATTCACTGCATCCCTTTCTAAGTGCGCGGTTTTTTATAGCTCGTTACAGACAGAATTACCGTATTGGGGAAAATGTACAATAAAGAGAGATTATATTCATAATACTCATCATCTTCTTTCTTTTATTTTTTCAAATAGAGGATGCAACAAAAAACCATGGATAACAATTATCCTAAAATGACGCACCCAACGAAGAAATACCCCTATTATAGCAACATCTCAGTTTAAACCTGTCTGAAGGATCAATTTGTTAATATTCTGTCAAACTACTGCATTAAGTCATGTTGTAAAATGGTCACAGATTTTAGTTGCTTACCATAATCAAAACGTCGTATAAACAGGTAGATCAAAAGGGTGTTTTGTAATGAGGCTATTATTGTAATCTTCTCTTTGTTTTTAGATTCGATTCTCCTCCGATTTTAATAAGGCTACTGGTTTATGTCTTTTAGCTTGATTATTCATTACCCCCATGACTTTTTTTGTCTTCTAAATTTTTTTCTGTTTATTTCTTATATATATAATACACAGGCTTGTTTAGTTTAGTTGATATTGATCAATATTGATCAATATATCTAGATTAATTTTTTTATATGGGCCAAGTAAGCAATACACAGTTATTTTGATTTATTAAAACTACTCTTTTTTTAAAAAAGAATAATAACTAAGATAGTGTGAGAAAATAATATTAAGAAATCAAGTTCAATATGTTATTTAAAAAGTATGTTAGATAATTAAATTTTTAATTGTATTATGACATTATTTTATTTCTAGGTTATTTAACGGTACTTAATTACTGTATGTTTTCTAAGATCTTTCCCGTTGTCTGATCTTTTCTGCATAATAAAATATATTTATAAACTAATTTGATTAGTCCCTACTTAACAAAGATTTCTACTTGATCTTTTGGGCCTCACTCTTTGATCCACTGATGTAAAAACAAAGAAAATTTCACTTAGAAAGAAATGACTATATTCGTACATTGTTAACGATGAACAGTTTCATAGGCACAGGATAGTAACTCGGAAAATCTTGTTCTTTTATTTTTTTACCTCGGATCAAATTTCAATGCTGACATAATATACAAAGAAAGAATATCATTTCATCAACTAATCATGTTGAAAAAGATGTCTAAATAATTTAATCATTTACACTAGATTACTAACAATTATAACTGAATATAATAATTTATTCAATATTATTTAACAGATCTTCTAATGTCAAAGGAAAGAAAGGTTCGAAGAAGAAGGAGCCAGAATTGAGTGAACCAGAGGACTATGTTGTAGAAACTATGCAGTCTGAGAGTGAAGAAGAGGAGCAGGAGACTTCTGAAGAAAGCTCTGAAGAAGAAACTAGCTCAGGGGAAGAAGAAGAAGAAAGGAATGATGAAAATATTAAAGGTATTTCTGATATGAGTTCTTATGAAGGTGATGATAGTTTCGAAGGAGAAAGTGATTCTGGTGATGAATCCTCTTATGAAGAAGTTCAAGAAGGTAAAATGGGATTCTTGTCTAAGAATAGATCAGGTGGTCGTAAGAAATCCTTTAGTACGACCAAACCAACCACATTCAAACCAACGATGGGTATATTTAATAAAAAGGATCAAAATAAGAAATCAAAGAAACCATTGGCTACCACTACGTCATCTGAAAAACCTAAGACTATGAAGGGTATTTTTAGTAAAAAACCAGCTAAGCAACAAATTTTACATCAAAAACCTGTTGTTGGTAGGAGATTATCTAAAGCTATGCAACCAGGTAACCAAAGAAACCCATTTGGTGTTAAGAAATCACCTGAAGGTTCTAAAATCGATGTTAAGAACAAAGTCAAAGGAAAAGATAAATCTGTACCAAAGAAGCAAACTAAGACAAAAAAATCTCTAAAGACCAGTACCGAACAGTCAACAATTGGAAAGAAGAATGTAGGTGTTGAACCAATTACGAAAAGGAGAGTGGATGAAACTGAAGAAAAAATCTTCAATAGTAGTAATGTACCGGATTCTAAATACAGTGAAGAATCACAAGCTAACAACGGTGGTACATCTATAAATGGTAACAAACAAGTCGAACAAACTCAATCTAACTCAAACGACGTCTCTACCAAAAAGACCTTAAATCCAAGTATGATGGGTAACCAAACCAATATACAGTTACCACCAGGAAGATTTATTACTCCAAGTGATTTTGCAAGTTCTTCTTCTGTTGATATTCCAGGTGGATTACCTACTTCTACCCAACAACAAATTATTGGATACTACCTATTTAGTAATTCTTCTACACCAGTAAAAGAAAGTTCTCCTATTGAGGAGTTACAAAACTCTAAAGAGAGTTCAGCTAGTATCGATGGTGATAATTTGACTGTCTCCACATCAGATGGGAAGAATTATTCTTTCAAGGCTAAACCCTTCTATTCAAATGAAGGAAATGGTAACGCAAGTGAAAGTCCACTTGGAAATGCGGAATTGGAGCAAGTCGCTACATCAAGTGGTATTGAATCTAACAATACTACTAAAAATATTGTAAACGATAGCAGTAATACCAGTTCACCTTTGATGACAAATTCAAATGAGATGAAATATACAGCCCAATTTCAACCTACGGTAGCACCCGGAACTGATGGTCAACCATTATCAATCGATACAAGTTCAGATATTAATTCTGAACAAAAAGCTACAACTGTGGTAAAACCATCCTTGAGTGCACGTAATACTGAACCTTTTAATGATGAATTTACTACTCCAACAACCCCAACCACTTCAAAACAAGTTGAAAAACCAAGTTCCTTATCTTCTCCTCCTACTCGTATATCTTCACGTTCAAAGCCAATAGTTTCCACTACAGAAGCCAAAATTGCCGCTATGAAAGCTAAAGGTGTGAAGAGATTACCTAGGGAATCCAACGGTGCCATAGGTAGGAGATCTGATAAAGATTCTTCAGTACCAAGAAGTTCCAGAGTAAAGATGGGTGGTATGTTTGGTGGACGTTCTTCTAAACCAGCTAAAGATAAGAAAGCTTTGAAGGAGAAGGAAGAGAAAAGAAGTAGGATAAGAGACAGCATTATAACATCATTTACTTAATAATAATAATAATAATAATAATAATAATAATAACAAAAAGTTTCTATGTTTAAGGTTGTTGTTCTGTGAGGTTGTTACAGTATGAATTACTTTTTTACGTTACGTTCTATTGGTTTGTGCGCAATAATATCTCAATCTCTTTCAAATTATCTATTTTCAATTGAAATATTTTAAATTTGGAAATATATCTTTAAAAAAGAAAGGAAGCAAAGAAAAAAAATCCACCCATTTAATTTACTAATATTTATTTTCCTTTCTTTTGAAATGAGTCTGTATAATTTATTTAATATATTAATTTCGATACCAAATCTTTTTTTTTAACTACAAAGCTCACAATCATTAAGACTTCAGACAATATTCAATATGTAAGATGCATTAACTACCTGTACGAGCTCGACTTTCGTTAATGCTTTAGTTGATTTGTTGTTCTTCATTGTCTTGTTTCAGAGGAATCCTAAGTTAATATATGTATATATGTATATACATATATACATAATAGAGCTAGGCATCGCGGTCGTGTACAACGATTTAGGGTGTTTGCTCCCTTTTTTACCCTTTTTTACCTTTCGGGGGTGTTACAAATATAAAAATTACAATATTGAAGAAGAAACAATTGAGAAACATTACAGAAACAAGTAGGCTTTTTGGCGGGTGCTTTTTGATGCAAAAAACTACGCGACTGACTATATTTATTTCGTTTTTCACGAAAAACCCGCCTCTGATTGGTCAGACATTGTAGAAGGAAAACAAGTATATGCCACACACATACATCCATAGCTCTTGTGGCAAAGATATAGATGAAAATGATTCACGCCAATATGTGCTGCTATATATATATACCATTCAAGATGTCACTTCAGTATTGGATATTAAGCAGCACGGATATGATTGCAATTTTCTTCTTCTTACACACCGTTGAGATAAGATATTTCATTTGTTTCTTTCGTTTACGAGGTAGTGTATACATCAAAAAGTACGCCTCGGTGTTGTACTATTCTTCTTGTAAGACAGATAGTTTACGCACTCTTATTGTATTGTTACAAAAACAAAAACGTTTATTATGTTATCTTGCAGTGAAAAAAGTTGCATTGTCTTGTTGTATATACGAATCCATCTAAACAAAAGAGGATTCTGCTGTGTTTCCCATCTGTTTCCCATGAACGAAATTTCCAGTAACGAAAACTTGCATCAACTGGCCACACGCACGCACAGCAAAGTTTCCTCGTGTGTGCGCTTTGTTTTTCTGTCTTGACGGGCGGCGGCGGAAGTGAACTTGTTTGTATTTTTTACACAGCCAAAGAACGAACAAGTTAAATAACAAATAAGTCAAAATAAAATTTCCCAGCACGTTACGTTATTTTCAACTGTAAAGAAGGTAACCAAACAACAACAGAACCTAAACATATCTAATTGATTCTACAAAATACATATACACATAACTACTTTTAGTAATTATATCTTTTTATCCCCATTTTAATAACATTACCTTCTTTAGTTACTGTTTTTTTTAACTCTCTTTTTATAGAGGACAATTCATTTTTTCGTATCAAAAAGAAATAAACAAACAAAACAAAACTTTTAAAAGCATTTCATATACATATTCTAACACAATCATATTCCTATTATTACTATTATTTTTGATTACATAGAAGAGATCAACCATCACATTTTTTATTTTTTCTTTTATATTTTCCTAACTTCCATCCTTAATATCTTCAAACTTAATTACACATATAGCGTTTGTTAGAATATTGTCGTTTTGCATTAGTTTTCTCGAACAGATCTTTCATTTTACCCACTGATTAAGAGAATCATTCCATTGAACGCTAAACTATTAGCCATATATTCCAAAAAGATTTATACTATTATCAGTCTTTCAATCATCAAAATTCTTAAATTAAACATTTTTTTTTAATTTTTTTGTGTACGATTAAAATTAGCTCCTATTATCCAGCATTTTAATTTTATCATTTATATTTATCTATTTCAACTAGCTGTTTCCCTCTTTTTTTCAACAGTTTCTCAATTTTATTATTACTATTCGTCATTTGAATCAAATACAATTTTAAAAAATTTTAAAAAAAAAAAAGATGTCATCGATGGTTAATGAAAATAACAATATTCAAAATCCAGAACTTTTCATGCAAAGAGCATTTAATGCTAGTTCTGATAATATGATAGTTCCACCACATCAAGTAAATACTAATAATTCACATTCGCATCAAATCACTAATAATAATAACGTTGAACCATCCCAACAATTTATTATTAATAATGAAAATTTTTCTCCATTTAATTTATCTTCAACTTTAAAAAATATGTCACTTAATGGTTCAGACACAAAAGAAATTAATTCAGATTTTTTAAAAAAATCAAAAAATTCATATTCTCTAAAGATAAGAAATGTTCCAACTGATATTACTTCTCGTGAATGCCATATTTTGTTTAGTTTAGCTAAAGGTATTATAAATGTTGAATTAATTGAAGAAAATATTGATAGTAATAATTCTTCAAATATTAATTCACCAACTGATAATAATAAATCAAATAATTCATTAAATGAATCACAAACTGGTTTAGTCATTGTAGCAAAATTTGATTCATTATCATTAGTTAAATTATATGCATCCATATTAACTTCAAAGAATGATATTTTTGGTCCAGATTTTAAAAAATTTTGCCCCATTGAAATTATTGATGATTTAACACAAAATCAAATTGGAATATCAAATGTATTACCAGATAATAATAACAATAACAATAATACAAATAATAATAATAATAATAATAATAATAATATTATGCAACCAAATTATCAATTAATTAGTTCAACAAATTACAACAATATTCATCTACCAAGGTTAAGTTCTACTCCAGTAGAATCAGTGGCAAATTATAAAAGCAATAGTTTAAGTATACATTCATCATCAACACAAACAAAATCAAGATTTTCTTTCTCAGATCCATTCACTAATGATTTTCCACAACCGATGATTGCTCAAACTGGTGTTAATTCAAATGGTGGAAATCAACCGTTCAGTACTAATGATCAAATGAATGTATCAATAAATGGGAATCAATCTCAAAGAGATTTATCATTAAATGCTCCAGTCCATACAAGAGATGCTGGAAAATCATTCTTATTGATGGAAAATGACGATATCAATGAAAATATTTGGAATCCAAATACAATTGCCTCGAGTATGAATGCATTTCATGATATCGCTGCTCAAAATGCAAATGTTGCGTTAGATTGGACTTTGACTGATGAACATAGAGAAAATAGTAATAATAATAATAGTGATCAAAATACATCAATGTTCATATCTACCAATCCAAATTCCATGGCTGGCTCCATGGCAGATTCTATGATTCCATCTTCCATGGATATAAACTCAAATGGAATGCCGATGAACGAACCATTGTCACAATATAGTTTGAATTCCATTCAATTACTACAGCAACAACAACAATCTGCACCTCATCTTTCCCAAGAAAACGCAAACCAATACATCCAAGGTAACAACTTCCAAAATGCCATGTCTGGACAATATGGCAGAGAACCTCAAGGTACTATACCACAACAGCAGCAGCAAGGGAGACCTTCAAATCCAAATATCTTTAAGAATATGCATAAATCACAACTTCCTAACGATGGAACAAAAATTCAAAATCCTTCAAAATATTCAAAAGGAAACTCAGTGATATCAAACCCTAATATCAATTCAAGTACAAATAGTATACAAGGATATCCTGGTGTATCCGAAGCAGATTTGTCTTTATTGTCTAAAATACCTCCACCTGCAAATCCGGCCGATCAAAATCCACCATGTAATACTTTGTACGTTGGTAATTTACCACCTGATGCTACTGAACAAGAATTACGTGTGTTATTTGCTGATCAAGAGGGTTTCAGAAGATTATCTTTTAGAAACAAAAATTTAAATCATACACATGGGAATGGTCATAGTCACGGCCACGGTCACGGTCCGATGTGTTTTGTTGAATTTGATGATGTTAGTTTTGCTACACGGGCATTAGCTGAACTTTACGGAAGACAACTACCTCGTGTAACCGCAAGCAGTAAGGGAGGTATAAGATTGAGTTTTTCCAAGAACCCCTTAGGTGTAAGAGGACCAAACAACAGAAAGAGTACTGGTTCGAATACTGGTAACAATGTTAGTTCGACTGCTACAACTTCAAATAATTCGACTGTAAGTTTTAATTACATGCAAAACTATCCCAAATGAATCTAAATATTTTGCAACCCCCAGTAATAATTTTATGTTTTTTTAAAAGACATATATTTGCATTTCATTACTTTTTTTTCATTACAACTACTCAAAGGCTCATTTTAAAACCGTATTTATTTTTATACAACACATACTGATATGTTTACTTTTTTTATATAGAACAAAACCAATTCAGCTCTGTTTAATACATAAATCATTTCTAAAACTATTCTGTTTAACTTTTTGACTACAGAATGTCAAATCGTCAAAGAATACGCTTGACCAGATCAACATAGTTTATCCATTCATTTCCAAGACCAATGATGTTTTGATAAAACTATATTATAGATCAAATGGGTTCGTCTTTTTTTTCCATCGATTCGTAGATTAATATATCGATCAAAAAATTACGGAACGCATTAATTTGTATGTTATATATTTGTTTTTTCTTTATTTATGTTACATTATATTGTCTAAATTGGTATTTCATTCTTTACCAGATACTATTGAGGCTAAATCAGTATAGGTATCGTTTTTCTTCATTTGGCTTTGAGAAATTGATCTCGTACTGACGAAGCTCTTATTATCGGAGGCTACGGAGACAGAGGAAGGGTTGCGTCCTTGTTGTTTTATTAGTCTCTCTCTTAACTTTAAGTCGTGTGCCTTCTTTTCTAGTTCTTGGATCCTCTTTTGTAATTCTCTGGCTGATTGAGCCTCTAACTCTTCTAATTTCTGTTGTCTTGCAATAATTCTCTCATGTCTCAAAACGTATGGGACAGTCTCGGAGATGTTTCTCAATTTGTTTCTCTCTACGGTTTCATTTGTTTGGGCTTCTTTCTTTATCGATCTAATAATCTCTTCGTTCCCATTTCTTATATCTTCTGACATTTGTTTGATTGGTGATTCATTTATTTCAGAATTTTCAATACCATTTTCGTTGTTATTGATTTGTGGTGTAGCAGGTAACTGAGTTTGATCATTCTTACCTAATTTGGCAGTTGTGGCCAATGATTGAGATGATTTAAAATGACCAGTATTGATCAAGGAAGCAAAGTTACTCAAACTTGGTGCAGCACTATCTCTATTACCCAGAGTTTTGTTACCGTTTTTAATTTGTCCCTCGGAATCAGTGTTTTTAGTTACACTTGATAGTTTATCCGTACGATAGTTTTCGTATAGTAAATTTTGTGTTGTATCCTTAAATTCTTGAAGATGTGAACCGAACATGACACTCTTTAGGATACGGAGGTCAGATATTTTATCATCATCTATCTCTAAAGTACCCCAAGGGTAAGATCTAATATATTTCCCCTCTTTATTTCTTTCATCGGATGAAATGATAGAGAAAGGTTGCAAAGCAGATAAAGCCTGGTTCTCCTCAATTGCCTCCAAATCATCATCTTCAGGATCAACTTCAAATTTATAAATAGGTACATTGTATCTCTCTATATCATTCATTATATTTTGCTTAAATTGCTTCAGTTCATCCTTAGTAAATGAATCAGCTTTAGAAATGATTGGAAGAACATTCGTATAACGGGCAATACGTTTCATTATTTCTACATCCATCTCCTTAAGACCATGTCCAGAAGGTTCGATAAAATATAAAGCAATGTGAACTCTCGTATCTTCAAATCTCGGATTTCTTCTAATTCTAGTTTCCTCTGACAATACAATATCGAATTGTTGTTCTAAGTAAGAACTAATCTCATCGAAACATAGAGTATCATCAAGATTTTCAGTAATCCCGTGGGTGTTCACTAGATTCAAAAAAATTGTATCCTCTTCTTCATCGATAATAGAGTTGGATCTTTTATGACCTTTTACTGGAGAATTCTCAACGGCTGGAAGTGTATCACTACCAGTAGAGATTTCTAGAGAAGTAGAAGTAATCGTAATACCAGATTCTAAATTAGCTCTACTTGGATCGAACTCATTCATATAACTTGGTATACCATTCTTGGAATTGAAAGAGACAACTTTTGTTGGCGACGAGATTTTGATCTTTGGTGATATCTGATAATCTTGAAGATTTTGATTATATTCGTGAGCAAAAATATTGGATTCCACAAGATTATTAGCAAAGGAGGTTTTACCTGTACCTGATGCACCTATCATCATTATAGTGTACGTGATACCACGTCTATTATCCTTCTTTCTGCGGAACAAACTCGACGGAACAGGAGACTCCATGATTTAGTTCTTTTTTTCTTTGGATATATTTGATCTATATTTAGTTTATGAGCTTAAAAACTAATTATTAGGTTAAAAATAAAAGGTAACGTACGAGACCCTAAGCTAAATTACTTTTTATATCTTTTTTAAGCTAAATCTATGGATGTAATAACTAACCTCTTAATCATATACTGAAATTCTTCAACACAGTGCCAATCATACTCTTTAATTCTTTATTTAAAGTGTTTATAACTTTTATCCTTTGAAATCAACAAACTTAATACATTAAATTGACAAACCGCGCTCTCAGGGCTGGTCGCGCGACACGAATTTCTAGGATTTTTGTCAACAACGACAATGGATTGTCAAATCCCCAAAATTTTTCACTTTTCAATGAACAAGAAATAAAGGAACTATTAGGTAAGTTGTATGTTACAAAAGATTTGAGTTCAAATACTTACGGAACGATTATAGCAAATAATAAGGGTCTATTGTTTTATCGGAGTTTGTTCCTTTTTTTGTTTACTACTTACGGACAGATTACTCTTCTCAATTACTAAAAATTGAAGATCCAGCTGTAAGAAAGCAAGAATTGGATTTACACTGTTTTGTAGGACCTAGGAAAACGAGAAATCTGTGAGAAGATATTTTGAGCGTGAATGGTATGAATTTCAATAATTTGAATGAGCAGATAACTACCAACATGGACATATTTCAGCCGACAAAGGTAGATACATTTATCATCAAAGCCTACAAGATTGTAACTGATGGAACAATCTTGAACAGCTATCATATTACAACTTCTTCATCAAGTCCCTTAAATAATAGTAATAGTGGAAACGTAGCGAATGATCAGGATGAGACAGATACAGACGCATTGAATAATAATAATAATACTGGGAAAGTTCAAAGGCGAAAAAAGAAAGGGTCCACAATACATCCACAGTACTCTAAGACGTTTGTCAAATTATCAAAAATATATAATTCTTTGTTATCAAATGGACTCTTTGGTGATGTTTCTACTTCTCCAAAATCCGATATTGAATTATTTCAAAGATTTCAACAGATATTAAAGGAATTAGAATTAAATTTTGAGATGAGTCCATATTCCAAATATTTTAATAAAGTCAGTGAAACTTTGTTCCAAGTGAAAGAAGACAACGAATTAACATTTGATGATCCATTTTGGATCACTTTAACTGATGCAATTCTTAACTATTATAACCCTAGAACAGGAAAGATTATTAATCAGGGTCGTAAGAAAAATGTTGTGAAGAGAAATGTATCTGCTGGGAAGAACACTAATGCATCAGAGACCACAAATAATAACGATTTTTTCAATGTCACCAATAATATGTTAACTGACCCAACTCTATCATTACAATTACAAAGAAAATTACAAATGATACCACAGGATGTATCTTCAAGATCACTAAATGGGTATTATACACAACCAACTAGTCCTGGATCAGGTGGATTCCCATTCAACTTGGGAGGTACTGATGACGATGACATATTGGGAAATAATTTCAATAATGATACTACAGGGATTCCATTCAATTCAAATGATGGTGGTAGTAATAATAATAATAATAATAGTAATAATAGTAATAATAACAATAATAATGGGAACATACCGTTACAGAATGGGAATAATAATTTCAGTTATATGAACCATAAAAAAAGAAGGTCATTGGGATCATTAACGTTGGACGAATCCGCAATGGATGATTTATTAAGATTTACCAACATAAATAAAAAACAAAGAACACCTCAATCCTTTAATAATATTATTGACGACTTTAGATTTCCAAGCAATGGTGTCCCCCTGGAGAAAGTCGCATTGACAAAAATGAGCAATGTCGAAGTAATGAAGGATGGAGATACGGAAACTGGTGGTAATACAAATGTAAATTCTAGTGGACCTTTAACAACATCTTCTCTTCCCGTGAATGGGATCAACACTGAAACGGGTCAAACTTCAGCTTCAAATTCAGCTCCAAATACAAATATGACCAACATTACTGAGACGAATTCCAATGGACAATCTGTAATCGAACAAGTCTCTAACAATAACGATAATGTTAGCGGAACTGGTATTCTAACTACACTGGACAATGATTTAGTTAATTCTGGCAATAAACAAAACGTAGTAGACTCTATGAACAGTAATGACATAAACCCCATATCCATGAACAATAACAATATGTCTGATTCGGGAAGGGTCAACACAATGCAAATAACACCAGAAAGTACCATGAATTCTAACACAGCAAATATAAATTTGAGTTCACACACTGGGGAATCCCGACCAAATTGTGTGGGTGCCAGTAACATAACCAGTAGTGCATTTTCTGGACAGCATGGCAACGGGGCTATGAATAACTCAATAGCAAATGCTCCTATGTTAGATGCGCTCTTTCAAGAATTACATGGCAAATATGAGGCTATTATGATAGAGAAGGACAAAAGGATAGGTTCTCTTGAGGCAGAATTAGAATCACAGAGACAGGAAACAATGTGGTTGCGAAAAATGCTCATAGAGGACATGGGTTACATTAGGAACTTCCTACAAAACACACAAACCTGAAAACGGTAGTGACTTAACATACAAGTCACATATATATATATATATATATATATCACTACATAGATGATGTAACAATACAATGAACATATTCCATATTTAACAAAGCAACTACTTTCAAACTGATTAAACCAAACGATATTTGGTATACTACTGAAGAATTCTTCAATGCACCTCGTGCACAACGATAATGGACGCGTCCAAAAATCGCGTAGAGCTCGAAGAATTCTTGGATAATCGTAGTTGACAAACCGACTGGTTTCACTGGTACGACAGAGAGAGATAACTGTCAACTAACAAAGGTGACAGTTCGGTTGATAAAGACATGCAATTTATGTTGATTTTTAGATGTTAGACTGAACAGTTTACAATAAATAGAAAGAGATAGTAGTGTTCTTGAGAACTTTGCATCGTTGACCAAATAAAAAGCTCAACCTGTGTTTTTGAAAAAATGTCAGACTGGCAAGTAAATCCGGATCATCGTAGACGTCTTCTACAACTACAAAAGATTGGTTACAATAAAAGATGTGTTGATTGTAATGCTCCTAACCCACAGTGGGCATCTCCTAAATTTGGTATCTTTATTTGTTTGGAATGTGCAGGTATCCATAGAGGTTTAGGGGTCCATATATCTTTCGTTAGATCAATTACTATGGATCAGTTTAAAACTGACGAACTAGCTAGAATGGAGAAAGGTGGTAATCAACCATTTGTTGATTATATGACCGCTCATGGTATCAGTATGGACCTGCCTCACAAAGTGAAGTACGATAATCCAATCGCAGAAGATTATAAGGATAAATTGACTTGTGAAGTTGATGGTAAGGAATTTGTTGAACCAGAACATCCAGATTTTGATCCTTCTAAACTATCCGCTAATAATAATAAACCATCTACTACAGAAGAGAAAGCATCTAATCAGGATCAAAGCCGATCCGAGACTCCTCTCGAAAACCGTCGTTCTATGACTCCAAACACAATACAAAACCAAAAGGAAAAGAACGAACAATATTTTTCAGACTTAGGTAGAAAGAACCAAGACAAGCCAGAACATTTACCTCCATCACAAGGTGGTAAGTATCAAGGTTTTGGTAGTACTCCAGCAAACCCAACCAATAACAACAATCAGTCTGCTGATCTTAATAACAACACTGTTAACCTGGAGAATTTGCAAAATGACCCAATGGGAACTTTGTCTAAAGGTTGGGGTTTATTTTCGGCTGCAGTTTCAAAATCTATAAATGATATGAACGAGTCGGTTATTAAGCCAGGTATGGAACAATGGCAAAGTGGTGAATTATCAGAAGAGACAAAGAGAGCTGCTACCCAATTTGGCCAAAAGTTTCACGAGACTAGCAACCAAGGTTTAGAAGCGTTTTCTTCTTTTACTAAAAATTTGCAAGACCAGTACCATTCAAACATGAATTACTATATGGGTGATGAAAATCAAACAAATGGAGGTCTTGGTGGCGCAAATAATGGTGGCTCTGGTTATATGAAACTGAATTCAAATGATAGTACATCAGCTCAACAGAAGAAGGCAGATAACAATGATGAATGGGATGAATTTTAAGATGACAATATTTCATTCGTATGTCTCCTTGTTAACACATGTAATTTAACGTTGAAATGGTTCATAAGAACTGATGTTTTTTTTTCTATAATTCTGAATATATAATTATAAAACACAATTGTTAAAAAGAATATTTGTATTTTAAAAAAAATGTTCTCTTCTGTTAGCACCTTGTTGTTTTCAGATCTAACCAATGTGTAGATAGACTAATGTTGTCATTAGAATTATTTGCATATATCCATATAATATTACCGAACATACACATTGTGTAATTACAAGATTGAGAACCTTTGTTAACCTAGTTAGCCTTCAATATTATTTGAGAAGAAAAAATGTTGGGGACCCCTTCCTGGTTCAAAGTGTACTATATCAGGTGCAAAGCAGGTACAAACTTATGTTGGGCACAACGTAATAGAATTTTCGTATAGTTTCTTAACGTATATGATTTATCTTTTGATAATACAAGATATTAAATATATGCCAAGTTACTAGTTGACGTTTCGATTATTAGAGTTACTTCCGGAATAATGATACTGAATACTGACACCTTGACAATTTACGGTCATTTAGGTCATTTTTTCTTTCTCTGTTTATACGAATAGTCATATTCCAAGCATTTACTTCTTTGTACTAAACATTAAAAATTAAAATATTGTAGAAATTTTCATTTTATTTGCGCCATAGACGAAATAAGAATTTGAAGGGTGTCTTCATACAGTATCACAAAACAGACAAAGGAAACATAACATCGTTTCTAGATGCCTCAAATCTTCAAATATATACCTTTTATTAATACTATTTTGTTAATTATTTTTTTGTATATAATGTACTTGATAAAGGCAGAAAAAACTTCTTTATTGAGGTTCGTTTCAGACTCAATGCGTTACAATTCACGCATTTATCGTTGAACTTTTTAAGACAATGCGACTAACAACCTACATCTGACCATGCATTTTACATTTTGACTTACATATTATTTTTAATAAGCATATACATATATATAGTCAAGCCAAGCTGGAAAGATGAGCTCTATTTAAAATTTCCTTTTCTTGTCTTTTTAATTATTGGATTACTTTTATTAGACAAATAATAAATTAATTTTGCCTTGCCCAAATATAACTATGATTTGGACACTTAATATTGGCTATTTTATGATAATAGTTACCAAGAATGACCGTAAAATATATCGAAATACGGTACGAAGGTCCTCAAACCATTGCCTATTTTACAAGCGCCAATTAATGGAATAATGGACTGGCAAAAAGGAAAGAATAATTAAAAAAGAAGAAACTCTTTAGAATAATATAGATAAGAACGCGAAATGTTTCTTATCTTATTTACAACCACTAGAAATAAAATATAAGAAGTACCTAATTCCTAATTGAGACATATTAAATTCTTCTCAGAATTGAAAAAAAATTATTAAGATGACGAGGTTCATCTATCCAAACTCAAAAAATCAAATATAGGTCACAAAACATTTTTTATCTGTCTATTATTTTTATGTTATTCTCTCTTCGTATTTTGAAAGGGTATAGGATATAACGAATCAGAAGTCTTGTAAATATATTAAAACAAGAAAATAAAGTTCTATGTGAGGTTACGTTAGTAACAGTTTTTTAAATATTCTGCCTGAGTTTTTAACACAAAGTAAATGTAGATTGTAGACCCACGTAATTATGATTTCTCAAGATTCGAACTCAATGATTATATTTCAGGTAATATATTCCGTGGAGACCTTTTCAACAATTGATGGATATACAACAATACTTCCACGAAGAATACAACAAAGTTTTAAAAAATTTCTTGAAATAATAAAACACACAAACTTTCACACATTTTTAATTGATAATTATATTTCACTGCTAATGTTGGAGCCATTATGCGTTAACAATTGGTCTGTTAGAATCCTTGTAAAGACAGATGACATACAATGTAAATATATTTTGGAACCAGCAAAATATTTAATGAGTAGTTTTCCCAAAGATGTATTCACAAATAGATATTGTAACCTCAAAACATGCCGCTGCTTCGTATACATCAGTACCTAGAAACTGTCGCGTTAAAAACGGCTTTATAGAAGAGTAGGAAGCCGTAACGGAAATCGCGTTAAAAAATACATTAACATTCAGATGACATGGCAGCGGTTGATGGTGCAAGCAAATCTACTGTGACGAACATCAAGTAGGAAAAGGCCCCATCCTGTCACCCACTAAATTCCAGGAGTGAACTCACAATTGAGACAAAGTTTATTGAATGAATTTTCACATAATTATATTAGGAGTTTTTGGATATCCCAAATTAACCTGTTAGCAAAACCTAATCCAATAAAAAAAAAGTGCCATCCAGTTAAAAAAATGTTAAACCTTAACGGCAGAATTTATTAATGCACAATACTGTGATATTATTTGGGTATTTATTCAATTGAAATTTTGCATCTCAAAGTGCCGGACGACTCATTAATGCCTGTTACAATTAATCAAACAAGGGAATGTTGTGAACATTTAGATGGTCATCGCACATATTTTTTTTTTTTTTTTTTTGAAAAAGGAATAATTGTCACCCTTTATTGATATACGTCTCTTATACTGTCCATAACAAACAAGCTATATCTTTATTGCACAAAACAATATATCTCAAAATTTAACTGCTTTATTGCCTGTTGTACTGGTTACACGAAACGCTAAATATTTCCGTTTCAGATCAACAAGCTAAATAAATGGAGATTCTGGATCAAATTTCTGAACTACTATTTAGTAAAAACAAATTGTTTGTCGTTTTGGTGTTTTTGAAAGTTATTAATTTAGAATAAGATTTGGCGTTTTTTCATTACATTGTATGATAGTTCCAGTTTTCTAAAGAAATACCAGTATTGATTTAATAATGACACGAAATTCAAGATTCTTCTTTATTATCACTGATCAGAATAAGATCAGAATAAAAAGTTCATATATAATGAGATCAATTTTGATGCTTGAATTTCTGACTTAACTTGCAACTGTAATTGATGGAAATCAAGCAATATTAGGAAATATATTTCTTTTGGAAAATTCCAATATTAACAGCGATATTAGTAACCAACATATATTATGTTTGAAGAAGGGACGCAAATCACAATGGCAGACGGGAGTATCGAAGACATCCATAACATAATGGAAGGTTCCATGGTGATGTGTGACGATGGTGCCGCTACACGAGTTACTTCTATTTTTAGAGATATTCAAACAACTTATGTTCTAAGTCAACGGACAAAACATAGAAAAATCGAAACTAATGCCACATCACTTAGACCATCATGTACGAAAGTTGACGGGATTCTTGAAGTGAGATGCTCACTAGGACATACTATTAATCTTACGCTCTTCACTAAACCAACATTCGAAAAATCTTTTAAATTTAATCAAGTATTGGTACGATGGGTAAAACTGGTGGACATTGTGACATCTGACAACAGAATTATTAATATTCCTAAATATCATAATAAAAAATTTCCTCTAGATGATGTTGGTATATTAGAGGCACACACTTATTTAGAAAATATTCTAGTTCAGAATAACAAGCCACTAAGTTTTGACATAGAAGTTCGAGATCTGGATTATTTGGATGCTCAGACACGTTCGAGATCAAAATTATGTTTTAAGCCCGTACTTTCAGGTAATGGAAGATTATCCGAATTCTTAACAGGTCAACGTCATTTAAACACACTGAGTGTCCAAAATATGGCTTGGTTATTAGGCCTTTGGATAGGTGATGGTACTACAGTTAGACCTGAGATATCAGTGGACAGTTTGGATGTTAGTCTGATGGATGCTCTTATCGAACTATGTGAGCCGTGGGGTATATATCCTGGTTATACAGATTCTGTTATTCCGTTAAGGGCCAAACATGTTAAATTATACTATGGAAAGAAACCGGCAAATAGAAAATATTATCAAAACTGTAAGACTAATAATCCATTTTGGAAAGCGGTAACAAATCTTGATTTCAAAAATAGGGAAGATGGTTCAAAAGAGATACCTCAATTCTTATGTGGTGATGATATCGAAATTAGGGAAGCTTTCTTAGCTGGGTTGATTGACGCAGATGGCTATGTAGCCAAAGAATTATCTCAATCTGGAAAATACCAAGTCAATATTCAAACCATATATCCATCGGTAATGAAAGGTATTGTTAACATAGCCAGATCTCTCGGCATTAATGCAACTGTAACAACAAAACCTGAACGAATTGCAATCATTAAAGGAAAAGAAGTTCATTGCAAACTCACTTATGACTGTGGAATAACTGGTAACACGGCCCTCCAAAATATATTATCCTATTGCCGTAGTGGTCATAAAATTAGACCTAAACCGGCACTCGTCGATAGAGGACCAACACATTTTACATTTAATGATAATAAACGTGGACTAAATCATGTTTATTCTTTAAAGTTGGAAAATTCAAAGAAAATTTTACTAGGTAATAAGATGTCTCTAAATACCTGTAAATCCAATTGTATGAGCGAACAAAAAAAGCTATCAAAAACAAAAAATCTGAAACAATGTTTGGCATGCCAATATGTTGGAATAGGAAGGTTCTATCGTGATTGGACAGGGAAAAATAAACTTTGTTCGAGATGTTATTCTAGGTATAAATTCAGCGGTTACAGGTGTGAATCTTGCAATTTTGTGCCCGACTCCAGAGAGATTAAACGAAAGTCCACCCAGGTGGATAAAACTTTAATTGGGTTGTCTGTCAACGAAAAGTTAGGATGTAGTCATTGCACGGGAATTCTGATGTATGATACAATAAGAGGTCCAAATAGACAGATGCAAATGATCCATGCTATGTAGTTTCACTATTCTCCAAGATCCTTAAAGAAAATTATGGGTCTACTGTCACTCTCAAAAAAGGAAAGTATTATGCGGATCGTCACAGTTAGTGAAAATTGACAAAACTGCAAACAAAACTTTTATAAAATCAGGTTATGTTTTAAAAAGAATAGTTTTTGATATTATATTGTAAATAAGGAATAATAACTTCGTATATTGCTATTTTAAAGTACATCAAACTTGCCTTTGTTGGTTTAGTATGTAGTAACTTAGGTGTGTCTGAGAGTTGAACCGCAACACATGACGTAGCACCTCCTATAGATTTTCTTGCAATGATACTCCGATATTAGTCGCTTAGTCACATGAAATATTACTCACTAGTCTGTCGTCATATTAACAAAGTCAAACGAACGACTGATCCTTTAAATAGTTATTTAACTGTAGCCCCCCAAAAGGGGAACATAATTTCTATATATAGAAAAATATTAGATATACGTGAAAACATTTATTGGTTTATTCTAAGGTACATATTAAAAATAAATATTATGATGGGAAAACAAGAAACAAAAAAACAGTTATAATTTATTTAACAATCAAAATGCTTTATCTTTAACGAGAAGACATAGCCTTGGTGACAACTCTCTTTAGACCGACTTCGGCCTTTCTTAGGTCATCAGTGGAAGCATCTTCAACAGATAGAGCAGCCATAGCTTCAGTTAGAGCAGCTTCGATCTTAGTCTTGGCGTTTCTCTTTAACTTGGAAGATAGGACTGGGTCAGTGACGTTTTGTTCAATGGAAGCAACGTAAGATTCTAGTCTTTGTCTAGCTTCGTGCTTCTTGGCGAAAGCTTCATCAGCAGCCTTGAATTCTTCAGCTTGGTTGACCATCTTTTCGATATCTTCGGAAGATAATCTACCAACAGCGTTGGAGATTGTGATATTGGCGGTCTTACCAGTGGACTTTTCAACAGCGGTAACCTTTAGAATACCATTAGCATCAACTTCGAAGATAGCTTCTAGAACTGGTTCACCAGCTGGCATCATTGGAATACCCTTCAAGTCGAATTCACCAAGTAGAGTGTTTTCTTTACAGTTAACACGTTCACCTTGGTAGACTGGGAATTGAACGGTGGTTTGATTGTCACCAACAGTGGTGAAAGTTCTTCTCTTAATAGTTGGAACAGTAGTGTTTCTTGGAACAACAACACCGAAAATGTCACCTTGCATACCAACACCTAGAGATAATGGAGCAACATCCAACAATAATAGATCCTTGGTTTCATCGGAAGTAGATTGACCGGTTAAGATAGCACCTTGAACAGCAGCACCGTAAGCAACAGCTTCATCTGGGTTAATAGATTTTTCTAATTGCTTACCGTCGAAGTAGTCAGACAATAGCTTTTGGACCTTTGGAATTCTGGTAGAACCACCAACTAGGACAACTTCGTCAATTTGAGACTTAGCAATCTTAGCATCCTTTAGAACTTGTTCAACTGGTTCTAGAGTAGACTTGAATAGAGCAGCGTTTAGATCTTCGAATCTGGCTCTGGTTAGAGAAGCTTCGAAATCTTCACCATCAAATAGAGAGTCAACTTCAACAGTAGTTTGAGTGACAGAAGATAGAGTTCTCTTAGCTCTTTCAGCAGCAGTTCTTAATCTTCTTAGAGCTCTAGCATCGTTAGAGATATCTAGACCAGTCTTCTTCTTGAATTCACCCTTGAAATGTTCTAGCAAGTTGGTATCGAAATCTTGACCACCAAGATGGGTGTTACCGGAAGTGGACTTAACAGTGTAAACACCACCAGCAATGTGTAGAAGGGAGACATCGAAAGTACCACCACCTAAATCGAAAATTAGGACATGTCTTTCCTTGTCAGACTTACCAGCACCTAGACCGTAAGCAATGGCAGCAGCGGTAGGTTCGTTGATAATTCTTAGAACGTTTAGACCAGAAATGGAACCAGCGTCCTTAGTAGCTTGTCTTTGAGCATCGTTGAAATAAGCTGGGACAGTGATAACAGCCTTTTCGACCTTCTTACCAATCTTAGCTTCAGCAATTTCCTTCATCTTGATCAAGACCATAGAAGAGATTTCTTGTGGAGAGAAAGTCTTGGTTTCACCTAAGTATTCAACTTCGATCATTGGGTTACCGGAAACATCGATAACCTTGAATGGCCAAGTCTTCATATCGTTTTGAACAGATTCTTCATCGAATCTTCTACCGATCAAACGCTTAGCGTCGAAAACAGTGTTCTTTGGGTTTAGAGCAGCTTGGTTCTTAGCAGCATCACCAATTAGTCTTTCTTCTGGAGTGAAAGCAACGAAGGATGGGGTAACTCTGTTACCTTGTTCGTTAGCAATAATTTCAACAGAGGATTCGTAAGTAGCAACACAAGAATAGGTTGTACCTAAATCGATACCGATAGCACCTTGGAAAACACCGTCAGCCATTGTGAATAGTCTTGATTGGAGAGTTAAGAATTAAAATTTAAAAAAAAAAATAAAACTTGTAAAACAATCAAATTAAAAACAACTTAAAATATAGTTGGAAGTAAGTGAACCTTTCCCATTGAATTAAGGCCTAGTTATATATATATAGTTGCCCATCTGCCCTCGTCAATGTAAACTGAAAATTTTTTTTTTCCTTTCTTGCATCATCCATTGAAAAGTCAAAAAGAAAGCAAATTTTTTTCAACTGTTTGTTGTGCGATATTTTCTGTGATAGTTCATTACGTAAAAAGAAGAAACGAGAGAAATTTCAAAAATTTTCAAAAGTGTGTGTTTATATATGTCGTGGAAAATGATATAGAGCAGCAGCATTGTCGTTTAATACGTTAGGGGCAGTATTCGCATTGAACTCATTCATTCCTGTTAACCTCATCAAACTGCAGGAACTACAAGAGGTGAATGTTGGAAATTGGCTCTTACAAGGTTGGTCATAACGAGTTCTCTTAAACACAAATTTATTTAATTTTCAGTTAATGCCTTCAAATACTGCCTGAAACTTGCTGGAATAACTCTCAATTGGGCTACTCCCACAGTTAACGTTTTAACAGATATCACGATTTCTGAGTGTTGGTTTGATAAAATGTATTTAAAAAACACGGCAACCTTGAAATACTCAACAGACGTAACTTAGTTTTGCATAATTTAATTTGTTCTGTGTATCTTTTGCTTTATGTATGTAAAAGCAAAATTTATAAGAAATTTTCTCTCAAAAATAAAAAAATAACCATAATAAATAGCCGCCCAGTGAATAAGACACATTATATTGTTGAAAGGCAAAGGAAAGACCAATAATAAAACATTGCTCCCATCAACTAGCGCATAAGATAATTGATCCTTTGGCTTAACATCTTGATTCGGAAATTAAAAGATACTCATTGCACTTTATGCTGGTAGAGAATAAAATTATATATTTGTCGGCTTATATATATATTGTATTTTATCATAGCTATTCTAACGTATTATCACAATCAAGGGAATACAATAACTTTGCAGCATGATATATAAACACATACTGATCCTTAAGCTGCACCATTTTCATACGCTGTGAACGTAGCTGAGATACAATTTGTTCTATCAAATCCTTCTTATAATTGGTAACTGGTTTCAACATGCGTAATTTACCTTTATTATCATTGTTATCTTGGACCATAAAATCCTTCGTGTCATGCAATAAATGATCTAGTGCAATAAATGTACCGGATCTCCCTACTCCTGCTGAACAATGAACTATGATAGGGCTACCTGTAACGTTTAATTTATGGGAATGTCTGCTCAACTCCATGATGGGTATTATTTCTTCTGGTCTACTCATATCCTTCCATTGATCAAAATAAAAATGGTGTACCTTCTTTTTGGGACCCAGATTTCCATCAGTAGGTGCTAGATTCATGGTTGTTAAAGTATAATTGTCATCAAAACGACTACTATTGACGTAGTCCACCTTCATCTCTGTTTTAAACACACTCGTATCATCAGGTCCACCAGGTGATTGCACTCTAGGTATAATTTTAAACATATCATCTTTATTCATACCTTGAGGCCAATATGGGAAACATTTTTCTCTACCACGTTCAACAAGGGGGGTTACCATCACAATGACGATATCATTACTTTGACACTCATGGTAACACATTTGCCAAAATTGTTGCCATGTGTATTTCGTTGGACCCTGAGTTGCAATATAATGCCCTGCAGCTGTACTCTGACCATCGACGTCGACCTTAACGTACGACCCGTTGATATAATCATTCCCCTTTGCCACAGGAAGTTTTACACGATTTCTCTCATATGGCATAATGTTAACATATCTATTCCTATAATCATTTTGTTCTTCTATACTCACACCTAGCGACCACTTAGAATTTTTAGTACCATTGGTGGCTTCCCTTAAATGGCTATCCTCCGTGTGTTGTATATAATTAAATTTATGAACTAGTTCCTCTTCAGGTTGTGTGAGATACCAAGGTGTTCTCGTGTCTCTCTCTGACATTTGTGATGTACACTATAAAAAATGAAGGGGTATGTCAAACGATGACTATCGAGCAAACGTGGTGATAAGTATTAAAATTGTATCATAAACGGCTTCAACCTTGTGTAAGTGGTAGTAGAAATGAGTTTATTTTTAAGAAACTAAGATCAATGATCTTTACTCGAACCACTACCTGTTTGCTTTGCATCACATTGGTCAAGATTATCGCAGAGGAAGAACAAAAGAACCGGTAGCGTGAAAAATAAAAGGTGATTGTCTCTAGGCCCTGAATTTCAGTCGCAGAAGAAACTAGTCAGGAAAAACAAAGAGTAAAACTGAAAAATCATTTCCGACCGCCGAGCTCCGATCCTTATCAGGCAAACCAACTGTGACTACTACTGATAAACATCAATAAGGAAGGTTCAAACTCAAGAATGGAGGTAACCAGAGCTTACAGGTAGCCACTGAATGCATATCTGATAAGCTTTTATTTTTTTTTTTCTCTTAGAATATTTGCCTATCAGTCGGTTTAAAATCCTATATATATCCTTGGTTCAGAGCTACATCAATAAAGAGTGGTATTGATCACATAACTTAGGTTGTTGAAAGAGTTGAATAATTTCCCCTCCAATAGATATAGATAGTAAGGAAATCACTATGCAGGAAGATAATGGGCGTTTCCAAATGTATCCAAGAAACCGTAACGGCTCATATAGAAACCTATCATATTCGGCTATTCATGATCAAAATCGCATGCATGGCTCCCCTCGAAAGCATCGATCAAACATAAATTCTCCACAAATGTCAGAGGTATCATTATCACAGCTTAAACTAGACGATATGACTACAGAAAAAGACTGGAACAAACTTGATGATTTCCATCTAGAGGAACTAAGGGATGGTTTTTTTGATGCCACATATACAAGGCCAAAAAGAGTAATATCACCTGAAGATAGTGTGGGTTCAGCCAAATCGAATCAAAATTTGAAACCAAGCAAAATAATAAACAATACTCCCGCAATAGTGAAAGACATATATAGTAAGAGTATACAAGACTGGAAACAACTGTTGAAGTTTTTCTTAGCATACCTTATTGCTATGATTATATGTGTGATACATCCTGCAGGAAAATGGATAGGCCACAAATATAGGTATTTTATGCCTATATCTGTAATATTACACCATCCCGCAAGAAATGTTGGGGTACAATTGGAGATGACTATAGAATCATGTGTTGGTTTAGTGTTTGGATTAGGATGGTCATCTCTGGCCTGGTATGTTTCTACAGCTACTGGCCCAACTGCATCGCACCAAGGTGGTATTTTATTCCAAAGTTTAGTTATGGCACTCTGGTCTGCTATATGGGTGAAAGCCTACTATAACCGATTATTCTACCTTTGTCAATCATTCGGTATTACAATTTTATTTACCCACACAGTTGACTTAGTATTTGATGCTTCAGAGTTGAAATGGATATTATTCAGAGATTTCGCATTATCTTATGTTTTTGGTATTCTACTTTCCCTCATAATAAGCGCGTTTATTTTTCCAACTAATGGTAATGCAAAGATGATACAAACTTTAGATGACACTGTAAATAGTATTAAAGGTTTTTTAATGACACTGGTGGATAAAGGCAAATATAATGATATTGAATATATTTCAAGTGCTCAAAAAAATATGACTAACCATTTAAATGTGAAATTGTCCCTAGTTTATAGAGATTTTTTAAATCAATTTACAATATTCAATTTTAAAGCATCAAGTCTAAAAAGACTCAGAGACTCGTTAACAGTCATTTCCAGCCCACTTAGGGTAATTCCTATTCATCAGAGGTTGTTTGACAATCAATTGCTCGAACGGTTGTATCAAGAAGTCGATGATCATAAACATGACTTGGAAGAATCCGGAGAAAAATATGACACTGACGCAATACCTTCAGGCTACATTACCGGGACCTTCACCCCGGTGTCAGGGGTTCCCAATTTACCCCACCATTTGCTATCAAACAGTACAAATGACTTTTATATTAACATTCTTAAGAAAAAATTTGCACGAAATACCTTGCATTTAATTTTAGAGATGATTATCGTAATAGATAAAATATCTCAGCTTCTTCAACTGTATAAAAAACGAAGACATAGTAAGAATGAAATAGAAGAAGCTAAAGGAAATTTACATCATTATAGAATGAAATTACAAAAAATGATATTTAATGTGGACACTAGCTATAATAACTTTATAGAATCAAATTTATTTTCAGAGGATATTATCAAAGATTTTGAATGTGTGGATATCTTCTTGTTTATAAGGTATTCTCGAAGCTCCGCAAAGCACTTATTGAAAGTACTCGACGAAGCTATAAATTTAGATACGGATTCAAAAATGAGGATTTCGACCCCAAAACTTTCTGCATTTAGAACGTTGCATCGTTTACCGGACCAATGTTTAATGGATCAAGGTCTTGGGAGGTCATTATTGTATTTTGAAACCAAAAAAGATGTTGATGAGATATTTGAGAGATCTTATAACTCATACACCTCCCGTCATGTTTATAACAGGAAAAATGATACACTTCCATCAACTAGGGCTATTGACCATACCGATTTCAACTTTCATACGACACAAAATTCCACTAGATTTAAATTATGGGAATTTACTAAACTCTTATCGGGACGTGAAATGAAGTGGACACTAAAATGTTTAATTTGTATAATATTCCTTTGCTTACCAACTTGGTTACCAGAATCCTATAGATGGTATGAAGAGTTCCAATGCTGGTGGGCTCCGCTGATGTTTTTCATATTAAACCACAATAAACCAGCTGGTAAGATGATATATTTGGCTAATAGATTAATATGTGGTATCATCGGTATGTTTTGGGGATGGGCAGCTTGTCAGGCCCACCATTTTGGTAGCCCTTATGTTATATGTGTCTTTGCTGGCTTGATTTGTATCCCGTCAGCAATTAACCAACTCATATACAAAAACTCGAAATCGAGTAACACTGCAATGATATGCTTTACTGTAATTGCGCTTGAAGCGTTTTCGAAGAATCCTTACACATTGAAAACCTCAGTAATTTGGAAAAATTGTTGGACTACATCATTAAGTCTGATAGTGGGAATAGTTGTTTCAATTGTTATTAATTGGATATTTTGGTCGTATAGATCAAGAACCGAATTAAGACTCGCTGTTTCCTATTTATTATCTCACTTGAGTCAATCGTACCAATCAGTCGCAGAGCGTTATCTTTATAGAGATTTGAATGATGATCCAACCGAGCTAAGTTTAATGTTCTCTCATATTAGAGAGGTACGTCTTACACGAAGTATTGAAGCTATACGACAACTATTGGGTAGGACGAAGAGAGAGCCAATATTTGTTTCCAACTTTAATGCAGATAAATATGAAAGACTTATCAATGCATGCCAGAATGTCTTTGAAAGAATGATCGAAGCTAGAGTTTCAGGTACCTATTTTGAAATTTGGAACCAAGATAGTAATTCAGATGCCACGAGGGCCCTACTATCTTTAAGGAGAGATAGTACATCCTCTGTTATCTATACATTCTACCTCCTATCTAATTGCTTTAGATCAAGAAATAGAATCCCAAGGTATTTACCAAGCTCTGTTACTTCTAGACGACGTTTATTTGACTTTATGTCAAAATTTAACGAAAATATACCTCTTTCAGCCTCTCTAAAAGAAGAACAACAAGATAACTTAGAAAAACAATTGTTCAAGAAGCTAGGAAAACTTCAAAACAAAGATCATAATATCCAACACAGTAGCAGTGAAGCGTCGTCGAGGGATGAAGTTAATGAAGATAACGAAGAGGCTAGATGGAAAGATATATATGGAGTAGCTTTTGCAAGAAGTTTCACTGCCGTATGTGAATCTATGGATGTGTTAATTGAATGCTGCAAAGATATATTAGGGGAGGAATACTACTAATGATTCAATACACATTTTTAACAGTGTATTGTTATATAATTATAAAAACAAATATAATATGATATATTCGAACTATTTTTTCTTCTTCTCAATAGTTCATTTCATTAAACGAATGTAACGGCATGTTTTATTCCTTTAATGAATAGTCATATGATGAAGGAACAGAACTAGGTGTTCCACGTGAACGTGGCGATATACAACTGGTTCTCCTTTTCTTTAACGGCTGTATTTTTTCTGAAGATGGCGCAGATGAAGAAGATGGCTTAATGTTTTCTTGAGAAAATGGTGACATGGAATCAATCGGGGTCATAGACAACTTCGAATTTCCATTATTTATCAAATGTGGTTGATTAAATGTAGTGGCTTCTCTTTCTTGTGAACTAGCTGTATTTCTAAGGTTAGGTTGCTGCTGCTGCTGCTGCTGCTGTTGCCTTTGTTGTTGTTGTTGTTGTTGTTGTTGTTGAAAGTGACGATTTTGGAGAACAGTTGGCCCTTTGATATCTTGTTTATACCTTTCAACGTATTGTTGCATAGCAGCCAATGGACTATCTATCTTATGTAATCTTTGATACATCCATAAGTTCTTAAGAGAAGACATGACGGTACTGACCTGCATAACCCTCATTAATCCTTCTTGCGAACCAAATACAGAAACATTTCTAAAGACACTAAAATGAGACCGCAATTGGGTAATTGCTTCAAAATTTGGTGGGAGTGACCCTGTTGGATTACTGTTTCCGCTTGCATCGTCCTGTGCCTGGCCACTTTTGTAATCTTTACTGTTTATATTCTTATCTGAATTTTCATCATCGATTTCACTTTTAACTAAATCTTCTTCTTTTTTAATATTAGTGCTGTCTAAATCTCCACCACTTAATTTTTTGAAAATATCAAAAGTACCAAAATTGTTACTTACAAGCCTTTCCAACGAATTCCATTCAATACCTGGAACAAAACTGTGCATATGTAAATCCCCCCATTTTATCTTTAACGCCGAATTGAATAAACCTTTCAACTGAACAAAATGTGTTATGTAAGATCCATCTGGATAATGGTATGTAAAAGTGCACCTAGGACAATCAAAGAAAATTGTGCCATCACTTATAAGTTCTGTCTTTAATTGTTGTGCTAATACCTCGATTCTAACGACTCCCAGTCTACCTAATGTAACAAAAAGAATGGGTACTAATGGAACCAAGAAATCGAACTGTCTTACTTCTGTTGTAGAGGTCTTACTATATCTTATTATAGCATCAGGTGTAAATACTTCTTTCATACATTTTTGCCAATAACTAGGTTGAGTTATTCTCCCTACAGATAGGTTTATCATGTCTATCATATCATGAAATTTGATTGCAGCCATATTGGCTAAATATTTTCTAATTGCAAATGGGAATGTTGTCACAGATGACTCACCAGAGTTTCTAAAAGGTGAAGTTATATTCATAGAGTTTGATGGAGTACCAACCATATTATTATTGTTATTATTATTAGCAGCAGTAGCAGAAGTGTTTCCACTATAAGGATTCTGAGGACCAACGTTTATTGGTGTCGGTATCTTAGCTCTATGTCCTGAAAAACCAGATTGGGTTTGGAAATTGTTTACTGAAGTCTCGGGGATAACTTTGTTTTTACTGTATTGTCTTTTTAACTTATTTGTAGCTTGAGAAGTTTTCATTGGATTTTGTGCTTGTTGTGGATACGGTTGTTGTTGGCGTAATGCCTCAGCTGGTATGTGAGGTGTGCTTGTACCGTTCCTTGACATCTCCATAACAGTATGTTGTCCTTTCTTGTTATTCATATTATATTTGGCTGGTTGTGCAGAAGATAGCCCCATATTCATTTGTTGCTGTTGTTTCATTGGGTTACCAGTATATTGAAATGTTTGTTGTTGAGGTATAACATTTTGACTCATGTTTAAATGATCTACACTAATGGAATCATTGATAGATAAAGACCTTTGACTATTCATATTCATACTCGTGTTACTATTGTTGCTATTCATATTACCAGATACTGTACGATCATTTGGCGGATGAGAATTATAATTACCTAAATTTTTATTATTATTATTCATTTGCCATTGAACGAGAGCATCTTGATCATGTGCCATATTGTCCTGAACATCAACGAAATTAAATGGTTGTTGCTGTTGTATTTCATTATTCAAAGCAGAATCTTGTTGTTGATTCATCCTACCTTGAGGTGTTCCTTCTAAGCGTGATTCAGGCTGATTAGTTGCCAATTGCTGGTACATTATTCCTCCTACGAAACCACGCAAATATATGTATTAAGTGAACCTTCAATTTTTAGCTCCTTTAATGTGACTGTATGGAATCAACACCGATATCTCAGACTGCCTTTATCAATGATATTACACAAGACAAAACCAAAATAATTACTTCCTTTCTCCCCCAGCATCAGGTTGTTTAGGTAATCTAGTCCCCGATTTCTCTATTGTTAGTTTACATAACATTGTTCAGAATCATAATTACTGGTTGATCTTCGGAACTTTTCCAGAAATTTTCTTTCCTGAATAATGCACCGCGACATCGGTACACAGCCAAACAACTTTGTCATCGATATTTGATTAGTTGTTTACCTATTCGTTCGAGGTTTATGTATTTATATTGGTATATATATATATATGTTTTTTGTTGTATTAATACAGTGTATGTTACAAAGTGCAGTAGAGGTCTGCGTCAGTTGTGCGTAGTGTCCGTATCATACCTTGCGAGTTGTAGGGTCTTCTTGGCTTTACAAAGTCTGATATTTCATCATCGTCATCGTCGATATCATTAGTCTTGATGCCGCTAGTGGCAGATGCAGGTCCTGAATTACCTTTGTTGTTACGTTCTTTATATTTACCTGCACGTCTCTTCAATAACTTGTTGATCGTGTCTCTCTTCTCTTCTTCCAGTCGTTTCTCCTTTAAGTTCTTTCTTTTACGAGAGTTTTCTTCTCTTCGTAGTTGTATTTCTTCAGCAGTAAGCTCTTTTTTGTGTTGTACACCATCTGCCAATATACTCATCAGCATCTTACTTCTTACTACAGGTTTAGGTTCTTCTTTGGATTCTTCAGTATCATCAATTTCTGAGGCGGTCGTGATTTGTCCCTCTTCTTCTTCATCATCATCATCTTCTGGAATTCCAGTTTCCTCCTCTTCTTCCTCCTCAAGTTCAATTTCAGGCTCTTCTTCCTCTTCTTCTAGTTCCTCTTCTTCTAACTCCTCTTCGCCATCATCTACCTGTTCAACCGCATTTATCTCTTCGTCCCCGTCATCCCTTGCATCCTCATCACCATTTGTTTCTTGCTCTTCCTCATCCTCACTCTGTTCCTCATCATCGTACTTAGCATCATCTGCTTCTACGACTTGGCGTACCTGGCCTCTTCTATTGGACCCACGAATGATCTCATCGTCGTCGTCTTCTTCTTCTTCTTCATCATCTTCGTCTTCCTCAACCAACCGCTTGGCAATAGAGGACACTGAGGATTCTGACGCAGATGTGCTTCCACGTAACCGTTTATTGTCACCCGAGAAGGCTCTAGATGTGGCTTTCCTTTTACTACTTCTTTTCTTGTTAGGTTCATCCTCTAAATACTCTTCGTCATCCTCACCGTAGTCTTCTTTCTCCTCGTAGTCTTCTATTTCTTCACCTTCTTCATATTCGTCTTCATAATTACTAGCTGTGTCCTCTTCTAGTTTAGACATAATTTCAAAAGTATATTATTATTAGTTCAACTTTTGCTTTGGTAAGTTAACGTTTCTGTGTTATTCTCTCTGTCAAAATCTATCACAATAGTCTACAATATGTTGAGATGTTAAAGTAAATGAGTAATATTTTCAGGTATTCCTGTTCTGTCCAGTTAGTTTTCTTGTGTTTTTTATGTATGATAGTTGATTACTTAGTGACTTTAAATTTTATTTAAATTCAATCCGGGCGTAATTTAAATTTGGTGATAAGAATTCCTGTCTTCCTCCTTAAAAAGAGATAGAGCTATGCATTATAGGAGAATCCAGCAAATATTATCATAAGAATAATACCAAACAACATAGTTCATTTAAATTTCAACTCTAATAATATATTTGGGTTACACACTATGTTTTCAAAGATTATTTTTTGTAAATCAAAAGTTTTTATCCATCCATCTTCGGTAGTGACAGAAAATATTTCTGGTTTTATAATAATAACAGTAGATCCAAATCAATCACATCAAGATGCATTATTATATTGGTTTCCAGAAAATTCATTAAATTCAAAACAATTAGATTGGTTGAATGATGCGGATTTGAAATATGGTAAACCATCGGTTTCATCGACTGCTTCTAGCCTCACCTCTAATGCGCAACCCATGGATGATTCCATCCTTATGGACACCAAAGGAACATACTTGTCCTTTACAATAAAATTATCATCATTATACTCTATTGAGTTTAGGCCACCAAGTTCAAGTGGTTGGTGGTTTGGTTCTATTATTCTTCATCCTAGAAATGATGGATTGGTGACTTTACCCGTACTATTTTTCCATGATGATGTATGCCCATCTACAAAACAGAAACAGAAAGCTTTACAAAAGAATTTTGATCCATTTAATGCAGGTGATTTATATTGGGGTGGAATTGATTTACAACTCGTCATGTCTCAGATGGTTGATTTACAAAGAACTAAGGTCGACCCTAATTTTTGGCTAATTAATGCAAGTCTTGAAGCTTTAAGAAATTTCTCAAGTAAGGATTTAAAAGATGTCAGAACTAATAATTCTGAAGGTTACAGTGCTAGTGGTAAACCTAAGGATAAAAAGTCCTCCAAGGGATTTTGGGATAAATGGGAATCAACCAAATGGTCAATTATGTCAGGAATCGCTACAGCTACAGCTAAGAGTGAAGAATATATGACAAAATTAGTGAATAATCATCCAGCCGTCAAATATATTGAACAGAATAATGATAATCCATATGTTAGAAACCTTTTGAAGAATCCTAAAGTTCAAGAAATTCAAAACGATTTTGATTCCGCAAGAATATATTTAGCCAAATGGTCTCTTGGTGTCAAAGAGGAAGCAAATAAATATAAATTGGACAATCAATTGAATGAGTCGTATAGAAAGATGTTAACTAATGATCTTGGTTTCGATGTGGATACAGATTCTAGCTTTACAGAAGAAGAATTAAATAGAGTTACCCAAAGAAACTTCCCATTAACACAACAGAAATGGGAGTCCTTCTTTGATAGTCAAGGAAGGTTAGCTGTCACTACTGGTGAAGTAAAAGATTTTATTTTCCATGGTGGGGTTGATACCATGGAATTAAGACAAGAGGTATGGTTGTTTTTATTAGAGATATATCCTTGGGACTCTTCAAAGGATGAAAGGGATCAAATAGATGAAACGTTAAAAGAAGTTTACAATACTCATAAATTTCAATGGATGACACAGACATTCGAAGATGACAAAGAAGAAGAGTACTGGAAAGATCAACTGTTCCGTATTGATAAGGACGTAAAAAGAAATGATAGACATGTTGGTATCTTCAAATATAACACAACAGATGGTAAACCAGAGAATACACAACCTTCCAAACCCCGCCAAGCATTCGATCAGTCAGAAGTGCCAGACATAGAACAGACTGAAGATAATGATAATCAAGCAAGAAATAATTTTGATGATAATGACAACGAGGATGTTGAAAGCATAGATGGTCATTGGGCCATCAGAAACCCCCATCTTATTATATTGGGTGATATCCTAAAAACTTACAATATTTTCAACACAAATCTTGGGTATGTCCAAGGTATGACAGATCTATTATCTCCAATCTACTATATTGTTAGAGACGAAGTCAAGGCTTTTTGGTGTTTTGTGCATTTTATGGATAGAATGGAACGTAATTTCTTAAGAGATCAATCTGGTATCCGTGATCAAATGCTTACTATGACAGAATTGTGTCAATTGATGTTACCTCAACTTAGCGATCACTTAAATAAATGTGATTCCTCTAATTTATTTTTTTGCTTCAGAATGTTACTAGTATGGTTCAAGAGAGAATTTAACTTTGAAGATATATGTGGTATATGGGAGATATTTTGGACAGATTACTATAGTTCACAGTTTCAACTGTTTTTCATGCTAGCAATCTTACAGAAAAACAGCGAACCAATAATCAATAATCTAAATCAGTTCGATCAAGTGATCAAGTATTTCAACGATCTTCATAATACTATGGACTGGAGAGATCTGATGATTAGAGCTGAATTATTATTTATTCGTTTTGAGAAACTAATGTCTTTGATGGAACGTAAAGAAGAGCTAGCAAGATCTGAAACAGATCCATCTTCTGGTGTAAATAATAAAGAAGCCTCTTCACCACAGTTACCCATTCATAGTAAGCACCTGCAACTGCTGCTTTCTAAAAAGATAATCGTAAGGAAGGAAGAGACTAGAACATTGGACTCTATTCGTTAGAAGAAAGGAATAGTCTGAAAGAGGATTGTTTTGTTTGGCCCAACAGTGCAAACGAATAAAACATCTACATTCCTTTTAACATCAATTGTTGATCCTTTGTTGCCTATTATCATCTCAAAGTGCTCTTTTGTAATTGTTATCATCTATTGTTTCAGTTGTCTCCCCTGCCTCTTTCCTCTGGCTCGTTCTAAATTTCGAGCGGTGGAACAAAGCGAATACTCTGAAAAATTTTGATTGCGAAAGTTTCTATAATTATATAAACCTAGGGTGATAAATTGCATTAAAGTGGTTAAATAACGGATCCTTTTATAAAATTATCATTCATTTGGGAGTCTATATTCGGTATTTAAACCAGTGAAATATTTTAGTTTTCTTTTTAATCATAGTTTGGGACACTTTTGAGTATTTTTTTTACCATTCCTCTTAGTTTCTCCCTATCATTACTGAGCTAAATATATCACTCTTTCCACTCGCTTACTAAAATTGTATTTACAACACAAAGTTTTGATTTGATATAGTTAAAACCGCAAAAAAAAAAACATAATATATTCAATTTATTCCCATCATGATTGAACCTATGCCTATTGAGATCATCAACTGGGGAATCCTGAATGAGATAATATCTATGGATGAAGATGATCCAGATTTTTCCAAAGGTTTAATTATCCAATTTATTGACCAAGCAGAAACTACATTTGGTGAAATGGATGAACAACTAAACAAATCTAAGGATCTTTCAGAACTAGAGAAACTAGGTCACTTCTTAAAGGGTTCGTCGGCAGCTCTAGGTCTTCAAAGAATAGCTTGGTCCTGTGAACGTATTCAGAATTTAGGGAGAAAAGCTGAAAAGAGTTTCCCATCAAAGGAACAATTACTTGATTCTTTACCAGCTGACATAGAACTAACAGATTCCGATAAGGCAAGTTATGAGAAGAGTAATAGTGGAGTTGCTCCTACCTCCGAAGATGATGAACTTTATCTGTTTTTGATCAAGAGAGCATTAGCACAAGCAAGACTAGAATTCCAAGTAGCAAGAAGAGAACTTTCTGCATATTATAATGAAGTGCTCTAGAGTATAAGAGAGATATTTTGAAGTTTCTTACACATTTAAAATCTCGTTTTGTTACCTAAAATTTTCATATGCTTTTTTCTATAACATCTATCACTACAATCATCTAATCAAAAAGGTAAATCATGATAACTTTCCGTCTTTATCAGCCACGACAATCATACACACATACCATCTAATTTCACCCACCAATCTCATAGTTATTGACTAACACCAGAGAGTCTGAAAATGCACGAACCTTTATATAGTTCAAACAGAATCAAAAAAAAAAATCGTAAAAATTCTATTAATTCAAATTTATTCATAAATAGAAAATAAAATATAAAGTTTATCATTAGTAATAATTCATCTGTATAAGTTACATATATAATGTAGAGGTACATAAAACAAAGGGGTGGAAATTGGATATATAAAAAAAACGATATCTCATGATCATTATTGTTGTGTCAATTCGTATATATCACCCAATTTTTCAGCGAAAAACTTTGGATTGACATGTTCTTCAGATACTTCAAGAGCTCTTTCTTCAGTTTCGATACCACTTAGAACCAATAGAGTACCTCCCAATTTACCTTCAACACCAAATTTCATATCAGTGTTTAAACGATCACCGACCATACAACATTTGGATTTATCCAAATTGAAAGCAGAAACAATGGTGTTCAACATGTTCATGTTAGGTTTACCACAGTAAGCTGGTCTTCTACCAGCAGAGAAAGCAATAGACTCGACCATTGAACCAGCACCTGGGAAAGTATGACCCTTTTGAGGGAAAGTAGAATCGACATTAGTACCAACGAAATGTACCTTATCCTCTTGTTGTAAATATTGCAAAGTGACAGCTAGCTTGTGATAAGTGATATCATGATCAAGACCAGCGATAACAGCACGAACATCTTCATCTAATCCATTGACCAAGAAAGGAGATGTAGAGGCATCAAATGGAGTTTGAAGTCTTGGATCGTCACCACCTAAAGCTTCATAACCCATCTTATTTAATTCCTCAGAAATACCTGATTCACCAAAGACCCAAACTTTATCTTTACCAGGTTGTAATTTTAAGAAATCACGAACATAAATGGCAGAAGCATAACCAGAAGTGAAAATTTGTTCTTCTTTCACAGTGATACCAAATGATGCAAATTTCTTAGTATATGACAAACGTGATTTAGTAGAGTTATTAGTGACAAAAATAGCTTTTTTACCTAAAGATGTTAAAGTATCTAAAAACTCCTTGGTGTGAGGTAACAAAATGTTACCTAACCATAATACACCATCACAATCAAATAAGAAAGTGTCATAACGGTTTAAGAAATCATTGGCGACTTCCTTGGTAGTGATCTTAATAGGTGTTACAGTTCCAGTCATTTTTATTTGTTTTCTTGGTGAAGTTAATCTAAATAAACTGAATCAATATTTATATCTATTTCCAAAATTCCCATCTGACCTTAGCACACACACATATATATATATAGAAAGAAATTCAATGGTTTACCTTCCTCTACCTTGGTATGCATTCGTTAAACAGGAACCCTGTGAATCAGTGGTTAATGGCGGCGCTGAGCTAATTTTTCTTTTTCACTGGAAAAAGCAACAATTTCACTTTGAAATTTAAAGCCGCCGGCGTTAACGACAGGAGAAATAGATATTACTGCTACTAATAGCTTCTGTTTAACTCCGGTGATAGACAATAAGATAAAACTGATTTCGTGGACCTCTTCTGTGATAAGTTATAAATATATGTATATTTGTAAAACTTTATGGGGTTTTTAAATGTATATGTAATGATATGTATATGTATGTATGGAAGAGTAGGTATATATGGAAAGAAGAAAACGAGGAAAAAACACAGCAGTTGAGACATGGGTATCTAAATATCCTTGTGCAACATACTTTCTCTACCTGGACCAGTACCAACCCATTCGACTGGAACACCAACAAAATCTTCAATAAATTTCAAATATTTCTTAGCGTTTTCTGGTAAAGTATCATAAGTTTTCACATTAGTGATATCTTCATTCCAACCAGGTAAAGTAACGTATTCAACGTCAACACTACCTAGTTTAATTAAATCTTCTGGGAATGATTCTAGTTTTTCACCCTTGATAGAGTAAGAGACACCAACTGGGATATCTTTGAAAGTATCAAGAACATCCAATTTAGTAATATTCAAACTTGTATAACCATTAATCATAGTAGAATATTTCAAAACAACTAAATCTAACCAACCACAACGACGTTTACGACCTGTAGTGACACCGAATTCGGCACCAATAGTTTGTAATTTTTCACCGTCTGGATTTAATTGTTCAGTTGGGAATGGACCTTCACCAACTCTGGTGGTATAAGCTTTAACAACACCAAAGACTTCATCTAAAGAACGTGGTGGAATACCAAGACCAGTAATGACACCACCAATACCTGTAGCAGATGATGTAACGAATGGATAAGTACCGAAATCAATATCTAACATCAAAGCATTAGCACCTTCAACTAAAATTTTTTTGTTTTGTTGAATAGCATTATGCATAAATAGGACAGAATCGACAACAAATGGTTTTAATTGTTCTTTTAAGATTTTATATTTAGCCAAATGAGCTTCGACATCAAAATCAAATCCACCATATCTTAATTGTCTTGTTTCTACTAATCTTCTAAATTTAGTTTCGAATTCTTCCCAAGCACCTGGTAAATCATTAACTAAATGGTGAACTCTTAAACCTGATCTAGAAGCTTTAGTGGCATAAGTTGGACCAATACCTTTACCTGTAGTACCAATATTCTTACCATCCTTTGATCTACCAGCTAATTCATGTTCTCTTAATTTATCAGTAATTTGATGAAAATCGAAAACTAAATGAGCTCTTGAAGATACAAATAATCTTTCACGACAGTTTTGTAAACCTTTAGCTTCCAAAGTTTCTAATTCTTTAAAAAATGATGGTAAATGAATAACAACACCATTACCTAATAAATTTTGACAATTTGGGTTAACTAAACCTGAAGGTAGCATATGGAAATCATATTTAACTCCGCCAACCACAATAGTATGACCCGCATTATTACCACCGGCACAACGAGCTACAATATCGTATTTACCGACTAAAAGATCAACTAACTTACCTTTACCTTCGTCACCCCATTGGGAACCTAAAACAACGTTAACCATTATGAATTACTTAATAGGAAATATTACTGTATGAAGAAAAAATCTTTTTTTTTTTCTTTCAGGGGAAACTCACACACAACGACATATTTTATAATATAAAGAAAGAAAGAAAGAACAAGAATAGTAATAAGAAGAAGTATTTATTAATTATTATTTATTTCTTGAGTTGAGCTTACAAAAGTAAAAACTAAATATATAAGAAGTAATAAAGATTTGAAAAGATCATGAAGATTAATATCCAATAAACCGGCAACTTTATATAGTCCGTGAGAAAACCGAATTTAACGTGAACAACAACTGAAAAATGTGTTCGATTGAATTAATATCTCATTGTTTAAGACTTTGTTTTGGTCTTGCTGTTTAGAAGTAATTAAAATCTGTAATTAGTTTGTTAATTAGTGTGACTTCCTTTTGGTCTCCCACGCCCGCACCACCGCCACAGAGCGAGAGAGAACCGAGCCATTTTATTTCTGCCTGCTTACCGCAGCAAATTCCCAACCAGTTTTGCGGGGGGGGGGAGAGCGTGAACAAGAAAATGCACAGCTACCTGTTTTCCTTCTGTTTGTTTTTTTAAACAGTGGAATCCGAATTATACACACTGATAAAAGGGAGAGAGAGAGAGAGAGCGAGAGAGAAAAGCCCGTACAGAGAGGCAACCATAAAAATGTGTTTTTTCTTTTTCTTTTTGACTTCTTTTTTTGGAAGTCACGTGGTATATCGTGTTGAACGGCAAAGCACGTGACTTTGGGCATGAGCACCTTCAATTGGTTTTTGCACAGCCGTTTGTGAGTTTTCGATAACAAATTGCCCTTCGCCTTAAAGCAATCAGTCACCTGCCAAAAAAAAAAAAGATACGATTACTCATTTGAATAGAGAGATAGAGGGTCTCGAGAATTTGTGATAACAGATAAACTCACAGATTCATTAATTACATATATGTATATAAATGGACTGGTTCTCGGGAAGTTTGTTTTGTGAATTGTTTGTGAGGAATCTATCTGTGCATATAGATAAAAATAATCAACGATATATATAGCGGTGTAAGAGATGACTCGCAGTAAAGAATTACAACATATATTTGTCACATTCTATGGAAACTTTATAGATACCCCAGATTTTGGTTCGTTGAGGGTTAGAATGAATACAGCTATTGGTGTATGTATGGATCCCTCTATTCCTGAAAATTTTGGCAAGATTCAATTTATTTCAGAAAATTGTGAAGATCCTTTAATGGCTACAATACAATATGACACCTCTCTAACTGAAGATAAAATTAAACTAGTGGTACCATCAAATAATTCTATTACTTCTTTTTATTTCCCAGGGTTTATAGATACTCATATACATGCATCTCAATATCCTAATTGTGGAATTTTAGGTAATAATTCTACTTTATTAGATTGGTTAAATAAATACACTTTCCCAACAGAAGCTGCCTTAAGTCATTTACCATATGCAAACATAGTTTATGATAAAATTGTCTCAAGGACCATAGCAAATGGAACTACCACGGCAACTTATTTTACTACAATAGATTTAAATGCATCAAAAGTTATGGCTCAAATTTGCTCTAAATATGGACAAAGGGCATTAATTGGGAAAGTTTGTATGGATTCAAATAGTCCCGAGTATTATATTGAGACCTGTAAAGAGTCAGTATCATCATTGATTGAATTGGTAGATTATTTGGAAAATGAACTTTGTAATCCCTTAGTTCAACCTATAGTCACTCCAAGATTTGCTCCATCGTGTTCAAGAGAATTAATGGAAACAATTGGAAATTTAGCAAAGAATAAATCACTTCATATACAAACTCATTTGTCTGAAAATTTTAATGAAATTAATTGGGTAGAAAATTTATTCCCTGAATGTGAAAATTATACTGATGTTTATAATGAATATGGTCTATTGAATGAAAAAACAATACTGGCTCATTCTATTCATTTAACACCAGAAGAAATTCAATTGATTAAATTAAAACAATCGGGTATTTCTCATTGTCCGATCTCTAATACTTCTTTAACATCGGGAGAATGTCCCGTGAAAGAAATGTTTGCAGATGGTATTGAAAAGATTGGCTTAGGGACAGATGTTTCAGCTGGTTATTCTTGCAGTATTCTGGAGTCCGCTAAAGCTGCATATGCAGTATCAAGACATCTTGCAATGAAGAAAGAAAAACCACAGTTGAAATTATCCGTAAATGAATGCTTGTATTTAGCTACATTAGGTGGTGCAAAAGTTCTAGATATGGATAAACATATTGGTTCCTTTGATGTGGGGAAAAGTTTTGATTGTCAAGAGATTGATTTGATCAGCCCCAATTCTACAATAGACATCTTTGAATGGCAAGTACCTACTAATTTACCTAACACTAAGAGTGAACATACTTCTTTGAACAAACCAGAACCATTTCGCATGTGTGACATAGTGAGTAAATGGTTTTTCAATGCCGATGATAGAAATGTTGTCACTGTATGGGTAAATGGTCACAATATACAAAATTTGAATACTTAAGTAAATATATATTCATTATTAAAAAAAATTAAAAATTTAATATCATTTAAATTGCTTTTTATCTTGAATATGATCAATGGTTTCAACTTTTACTATTATCCATTTTTCTGTTGACAGTTCATGTTAAGTTAGCGTTTGACAATATTCGCTGCAAACGCATTGAGAAAAAAAATATGAGGACAAGAAAATTAATATTGTGACACAAATAATATGACGAAAGAAAATAAAGATAATATAGTGATAATTTTACTTCATATGAATTTATAATTTATATTAATCTCTTACCTTTTATTTATATCTACATATCCATATATTTAGGGTCATTCTTGTAACTTAGAACTTAGTATTAAATAAATACCGGAGTTTTCTTCTGAATTGAAAACAATGCCTTTTTTTTCACGTTCAAAGTCTCCATCAACCACTCTAAGAGATAATCAAGAAGTACAGGAAAGAAAGATTCAAACATCTTACACTACAGGTATTACTGGAATAAATTCATCACCCACCAGAAATACAGGTTCTATAGCCAATTTAATGACTTTTAGTTCATATCGTGCTAGGATGACTATTAACAGCAAATTGAAAGAAGGTAAAGAAAATGCCAGCAATTGCGAAGTTACTGATTCTGTTACCTCTACCGAGACAGTGATTGCCGAAAATCCTGAAAATGTTTCCGAAGTTATAGAATGTACAACTCCTGGTGAATTTAAACCATTACAAGAAGCCAATACTGATTCAACTATTTCAAATTTTAATGACAATGATAAACAAAATGCTGAGCAGAATGACGACAAAACTGAAACAATCCCAGAACAAATTCAAACTCCAGAACAAAATCAAGAAAATATTCCGAACAATAACCTAACTAACTCTCATATTCCAGAAAACTTGGAACAGATGAAAACTAAGTTATACAAGAATTCAAAAGACAAAGATAATGAAACGAATGTAATAGAGGAACAAGAGGAATTCCAAGATGCAAGGGAGCCAGAGCCAATACCAAATGAAAATGTTGATCTATTTGAATCATCTGTTAAAGAAATGCAAAATCCCAAATCATTGAATGATCCTTCAAAGAAAAAAATCACAGAGTTAAGAAAAGAGACAATTAACCTTAAAACTGAACTTAAAATAGCAAAAAAAAATATCACAACTCTGGAAGAAGAAAAGATGACTTTAAAAAAGAAACTTGAAAACATTTCTTCTAAATCTCAAGAAAAGGAAAAGTCTCTCAAACAGCTAAGAGATTTAATTTTGAAATTAAGGGAAGAGACAAGAATTAACTTTAATAATGATAAGAAAGAAATAATGAAATGCAAAGAGGTTATACCGGAAATTTTGCAAAATATCAAAAATCTGGAAAGTTCAATGCAGAAAAAACAAGAACTAACGAACAGATCTTTGGAGACAGCTCTGACAAGTTCGAACGAGATTATGAAAAAGAAACTAGATACTCTTTTTGAAAACGATGCTAAAAAAGCCCATGAATACGAAAGGCAATTAAATTGTTATGCTAAAGCCCAAGAACAAGTCGAATACGTTATCTTAAACCTGAGACTTTTTGAAGTAGATCTTTCTGAGATCATTAATGATATCCTTAAAGAAGTTTCCGAAAATGATATTGATGAAGATAAAGATCAGTTTAACATATCCAAGCTCTTCGAAAAGAAATTCAAAGAACAACATAATAGTATAATTGGCTTCCGCACAAAAGATGACAATTATATCCTTGGTGAAATGAGTTTATTTTTGGATAAAATGAAAGTGACAATTAATGAAAAAATGATAAGGGATGTAGAAAAATGTGTTATGAAACTTAATTCTACTAAAGACCAGTCTTATTTAGCATTTGAGAAAAAAATTGCTGAATTTCAAGGGCTAGACAAAACTCAAAAATCTCAAATAGTTGAAGTTACTGAAAAAAATAATACCTTGAAAAAAATGAGTGATAGAATGATAAAGGAGAAGAACATCATCAGTGCCAACTTAGAAACACAAACCCAATTGGCTGAAGCAAATTCACGTCGTCTCGCTGAACTAATAGGCGATGAAACCAAGAAAATCACATATGAGCAAATGTTATTAAATAATTCCGATACATCTAGAGATACATATGATTTTCTAGAAGTTGATGATGTTGACAAATTAACAATGGTTGAATTACAGAATGTTATTAAAAATTTAATAATTCTACTTAATATACCATTCAGCAAACTTGCTAAAAAAATACCTCTAATTGGGATATATTTGATTTATGAACGAAATATGTATGCATATTTTGTCAATCGCCTGTACTATCAATTAAATGGTAAACAACTTATGCTAACCGATTACAATCGTGAAGCTTTCAATCAGTATATAACCACCAATTCGCTTAATAACATCAGACATCCATTAGAAGAGTGTCTTGAAACATTATGTAATCGTATTATTACTAAGCTATAAAAAACAATAATACAATATTTATAAAGGTCATAGAAAAAAGACTTCAAAATAACTGTAATTTTAACAAACTTCTAAAAAGAATGTTATAAAGTATTTCTTACCAACACTGCAGTTTAAATTCCGATTTTCATACTATATAATAAATACCATTATTCCCTGAAAAGTTTTCTTCCCTTCCCTTTTCTTACAGTGAAAGTTCGGTCAATGAGGCTCTAAAATTTTCAAAATTGAAAATTTCAAATACAGAAAGAAAAATCAACAACCTGCAACGGAGAGAGCAAGCAAATCATCAAAAGCGTTACACTCAGTAAAACTCACATGGCTCATTGAAATTCTGAAATTTTTCTTTCAATTTGTGAAAATACATATACAACAGAGGAATAAAATAGTAAATATTTGATTGTTAAACAAAGTGTTTGATATTATTTCACCTTAAATGGTACCTTATTGAGAAAAGTAATACACTAAAGTTATAATTTTAGTTAATTTTAATACTTATATTGCAAATTTACCAAAACAAAACAAACAAGGTGAAAGAGTAACAGGATACATTTCTATTAACATCACTTATACCAAACTCATTCCTTTCCCACATATTTAATAGAATTCGAAACAAAAATATAAAGTAGTCATATACTTACCATCTCTATATACTCTTAAGATTTTGTATTTAAGAAATAACAACTCCAAATTTGAAATTTATACACCGAAACTATGAATAATCCGACGAATCCACCTGTATCTAATCTATCCAGTGCATTACGAAATATTAACCTTCAAGAAAGCAGTAATATAAATAACAATGATAGTAGTAATAATGGGAACCCCAATATTAATCAAGATATAAATATAATGCGACAAAATGCTCCAGGTCAAGTTGGCAACGAAATGTTACTACAAAGACCTCCAACGAATACAAATAATTCCATCATTGGAAATGGTGATCAAGGATTTAACGAACCAATAGTACAACATGATATTTTACCTTCACAAAATTCAAATCAAATAAATCAAAATTCGAATATTGATAACTCAAGATTAGTGAATTTTTTCCAAAATCAACCAGTTTCAGGTTATACATTATTTTCACATAGATCTGCTCCAAATGGATTTAAAGTAGCTATTGTTCTAAGTGAACTTAATCTTCCGTACAATACTTTTTTCCTTGACTTTAATGCTGGGGAACATAGATCACCTGAATTTATCTCTATTACACCAAATGCTCGTGTTCCTGCTTTAATTGATCATGGCATGGATAATTTATCTATTTGGGAATCAGGTGCCATCCTTTTACATTTAGTAAATAGATACTACAAGGCCACTGGCGATGCAAAACTTTGGTCTAGTGATTTAGCAGAACAAGCTCAAATTAATGGATGGTTATTTTTCCAAGCTACTGGTCATGCACCAATGATCGGACAAGCATTACATTTTAGATATTTCCATTCTGAAAAATTACCAAGTGCATTAGAAAGATATACTGCGGAAGTAAGAAGAGTTTATGCTGTAATTGAAATGGCTTTGGCTGAAAAGAGAGAAGGCTTAATTATGGAATTAGATATTGATAATGCAGCATCATATTCTGCAGGTACAACTCCCCTATCACAAAGTAGATTTTTTGATTATCCAATATGGCTTGTTTGTGATAGAATTACTATTGCAGATTTATCATTCGTTCCATGGAATAATGTTGTGGATCGTATTGGTATCAATATTAAATTGGAATACCCTGAAGTATACAAATGGACTAAACATATGATGAGAAGACCTGCTGTGATTAAAGCATTACGTTGTGAATAGTAATAATAAAGATAAATGTAGGGTAAAAAATACAAACAAACAATTACAAACATATAACTAAATATTTTGTTCATCTATCTTTCTTTCATTATTGAATAAGAATGGAAAAAAAATTGTAAGAACTAGACTTTAATAATAATCTTTATATGGCTTCGTTATCTATGTATATAATAGAAGAAGTTTATAATTATATCATTAACTAGCCTATCTGTTTGTATATATTTTAACAGAAAAACATAGGCCTTTAGTTTATATTTCGAAATTATCGACACCCGTATATAGAAAAAGAATGATATCTAAACCAAATACGCATGAAAGAGCACGATTAAACCGATAAGACAAAAGCAGTAAAAATTGAAGTTTTTGCCCCGTGCCACACATTAAATGGCCATTTTATATAAATTTATAATAGTTGAAATCATTTGTCCAACAGACCCCGATCATCATATGTATAAGATCACATTAATTTGGGGTGTGATTATAAGTTGACTATATGTCATCTTACGGAAATAAAACATTAAACAAGTCATAAGAATAAGAGGAACATCCTAAATTATAAAAATAATGAAGAAGGAATATGCAATGCAATTTTCATGTGATTTCAACACCTAATTGACTTCACCAAAAAAATACAGATACTATGGATGTGTGTATCTCTGAAAAAACAACAAAATAAAATTAAAGGTGGGGAAAGCAAACCTTTTTCTCTCTTTCAGATTTTTATAAAATTGCGGAATGCAAAGCACACTAAAACGCAAAAAGACAAATTTAGTTAAATTTTATGTGAAACCGCAAAGATGTGCAATTTTGAGTGACATTTTGCGTAGATATTTAAAGTAAACTGTAATGAACGTTTTCTGGCCATTGAGAAACTTAGCCTTTTCTCTAATTTAAAATGTTGTTTTTTTTACAGACAAAAATGCGCGCAAATTTGCACCGGTGACATCACCATATTTTAAAAATTGTGCTTAAATTAAGTAAGTAATATTTGTTCGGCCGAACTATTCGGGCATTACAAAATATGTTTTTCTTTTTTACCGCGAAAAATACAGCAAATCCATGAATCTTAAATCGATGGCATTATCTCCTGTTTCACTATAGCTAGTTCTTAGCCACAAAAGAACAAATTAAGGGATATACGCGATCTGATTTACAGTTAAATTCAATTCGTCCGAGATGATAATACCTGAGATTTTGTTCTTTTTCTTTCTTAACTTTTCATCGCGGGGTTACGAAGGAAACTAAGCAAATCCTGTTATCTTTGTACGCCCTTGTCTTAGCAAAATAAGTTTTTCATATAATATTGAAACGATGAGATTAGTTAAAGTATAAGTTACGTAGGAAAATGTACAACCACAACTGCAAACATTATTTCAAAAGGGAGAAGAAAGGAGGTAGATGAAAATTACTCATTTTACACATTTCTGACAGAGGAAATTTTGTCAAGGCAATTTTTTTAGTGCAGTTTAGTAATATCTTATACACCATTACAAGAATAGCAATTAAGCATGGATGAAATAAAATATTTGAAACGGACAGAAACGAAAGAAATAGTTTATTATACGGTATTTTTTTATCTCCTTCTCTAAGGAGAATACTTGGAGATGCATATATGTGTAATGTGTGCTTGACTTAAAACTTTTGTACGGTTATTCTGAATCTCTTTCTTTTTTCTATCAATGAATATAATTGGAATTCGAATAACTTAGTAGTACTTTTCGGAAAGAAAAAAAAAAAGGACAAACAAGCCGTTGCAATGGTAGTCTTCTTCTTCTCCCCTTCAAATTTATTAGTAATTTTATTTTCTGTTTATCTCTCATTCTTCAATTTCAAAAGTATTTAAATTATGGCAAACTCTTACTTTAATTTTTTTCTTAATCTCAAATTATATAATTCTTTGTGTATATAAGATTAACCTTTTTAGAGTGTGGAAACAATTAACATATATATATAGAGAATCCTAAAAGAAGATTCTATATACATATATTTTTCATTCTGTCTACCTTAGCTCAAGAATCAGCACTCAATTTGTTCTTTTTGCCCCCCTTTGCTAAATAATTTTGATAATTTTCTAAATTAGAAATACATATAGAATTGAAACATGTCTGCCCCTGTTTCCTTTGAAAAAAATACTATAATAGTCATATTTGGTGCATCTGGTGATTTAGCCAAAAAGAAAACTTTCCCTGCTCTATTTGGTTTATTCAGAGAAGGTTATTTAGATCCATCTACAAAAATTGTAGGTTATGCTCGTTCAAAGCTAACAAAAGAAGAATTGCATGCCAAGATTGAACCTCACTTAAAGAAACCTCATGGTGAAAAAGATGATCAAAAAGTTAAGGATTTTTTCAATATGACTAATTATATATCTGGGCAGTATGATACGGACGAAGGATATTTACAATTGAACGATGAAATTGAAACATTCGAAAAATCTCGTAATATTTCTAAACCTCACCGTCTATTTTATTTAGCCTTACCACCTAGTGTATTTTTACCTGTTGCTCAACAATTAAAGAAACTTGTTTATGCAACAGACGGTATAACGAGAGTCATTGTCGAGAAACCTTTCGGTCATGATCTACAATCTGCTAGAAAATTGCAAGCTGATCTAGCCCCACTATTTAAAGAAGAAGAAATATTTAGAATTGATCACTATTTGGGTAAAGAACTGGTTAAAAATTTAATTCCATTAAGATTCGGTAATAAATTTTTAAATTCTTCATGGAATAAAAATTCAATTCAAAATATTCAAATTTCCTTTAAGGAACCGTTTGGCACTGAAGGACGTGGTGGTTACTTTGATTCAATTGGTATCGTGAGAGACGTTATGCAAAATCATCTATTACAAATCCTCACTTTATTAACAATGGATCGACCAATATCTTTCAATGCAGAAGACATTCGTGATGAAAAAGTTAAAGTATTGAAGTCTTTGGCTCCAATAAGTAATGACAATATATTAATAGGGCAATATGATAAGTCAATTGATGGGACTAAACCAAGTTATTTAGATGATGAAACAGTGAAACCAGATTCTAAATGTGTAACATTTGCAGCACTAACATTCCATATTAACAATGATCGCTGGGACGGTGTACCAATTATTATGAGAGCAGGTAAAGCTCTAGATTCTGGAAAAGTCGAAATTAGGGTACAATACAAAAATATACCTACAGGCATGTTCAACACAATGCCAAATAATGAATTGGTTATCAGAGTCCAACCAAATCCTGCCGTATATTTGAAATTTAATGCAAAAACACCAGGGTTGTCCGATACTACTAGTGTCACTGATTTAGATTTAACATATGAAAATAGATATAGCGATTTCTGGATTCCAGAAGCTTATGAGGTGTTGATTAGAGATGCTCTATTAGGTGACCACTCGAATTTTGTCAGAGATGACGAATTAGACATAAGTTGGAAATTATTCACTCCATTATTGAATTATATTGAGAGTTCAGAAGCACCAGCTCCAAGTCTCTACCCTTACGGTTCTAGAGGACCTGAAGGTTTATCAGAATACCTAAAGAAAAATGGCTTTGATTATAACGGCACTGAAACTTATTCCTGGCCAATTACTTCTCCAAATTCAACTTAAACAGTTTGACATAATTTGATGCATTAATTAGAATAGCAAGCAACTCAACAGGGCACGTATCATAAAATGATGATATAAAAAATGATATATATATATATATATTTCTTATAAACATATGTACCGATTTATCTTTCAAGGTAAAAGAATAAAATTTATGAAATTGAATATAATATTACAATAAGCTATATACGCTGTGATATATATCGTATAAAGTCTTAAAAAAGCATTTTTTTGATGTATTTTATTTTATTTTATTTTTTGGTAGAGAGGTATACTGTCTACCCTGAATTGTCCAAATTTGTACCACGTTGTGTAGAATACTGATTTTTTTACGTTGCACCTTGTAGCACAGCTGCACTAGTATCTTTCACTGTAATATCGTTTCCGATATTAAATTCTGAGAAATCGATGCCCTTTTCGTTCACTTTCTTACCAATGAATGAAGATATTTGTTCAATCTCTGTTAGACCTCTAGATTTAATTTCCTTTAACAAAATTATTAGGAATTTTGGTACCATAACCATTTCTTCATTATGTGTGATTAAATAATCAATAACCTCGATTGCAAGAAAATGGTGTTGACCTTCATTTTCAGCAAAATCTTTTGAGTATGATTTAACAGGTTGTGTTGTTTCGCCGTTATTAGTTTGTGTTGGTAAATAAAGAATATTAGGTGCAATGACTGTTGATAAATTATGAATGTCCATCTTAGAACCCATTTCGTTTTCAACATGAGAGAATGAAGAAGTCCAATACAAAAATGATAATAAAACTTCTAATATGTTTCTGTTGTATAAGGGAAGTAAGGAGTAAACCAAACAATAAAATTTCTGTTTCTCAGTTGTGTCCTCCATCTCTGCAGTCGTGATCCATAACTTATAAAGAGTAGTCGTAAGGATGGGATCCGGCAGTTCTCTGAAGAATTTCTTAAGAAGTGCAGACAATTGAATTGCATTTTCCTTGGATAAATCTGGTACCTCCGAGGGATTACCATCGATCTGGGTGGTTAGTTCTCTTAAACGTCGAATATTACCATTTTTACGGAAAATCCCTTCTACTGACATATCCATTTGACGTAATGACGAAATAAGTTCATCAATAACAATAGGAATTTTAATTTTGGTAGGTCCAACAGCTAAATCCGAGTCTGTTCCCCATTTGTCACATACTATATCTAAGGAAACACCAAACACCTTATTTGGTATGACCGGTTTTGGTTCTTTATTCATTATTGTTTTCATTTTATTCCAGAAATTATTTGATTGTTGAGATTTATTGGTTTTTATAGCTGGAATCAATTTAGTTAAACTTGAAGGATTAACTTTTAAGACGTTGTTACATTTTAACAAACTACAACTGATAATTGATATTAACCTCAAATCATTTTCATTGAGTTCTGAATAATATAACCCGCTCTTCTTTTGGATATTAGTTTCATCCTCGGTTTCTTTTAATGTTTTAAAATGAGTAAAAGCATTTGGTCTTAATTCTCTAGCTTGTTCTGCAGCTACGATTCTTGAAATATCATCTAAAGTTAAAGTTTTTGTATTTGAAAAAACATTCTCATGTGATGATGGAACTCTAGAATAATCTTGGTTATCATCTGTATGAATAATTAAACTTTTCTTTGAGGTATTTATCATAGAAGTATCTATATCTTCTTCTGGTGTCTCCAGAATAACAGATTTACGAGCTTCCTGTTTGTCATGACTAACTTTAATACTTTCTCTTCTCGAACGAAGTCTCTTGATATCATTCAAAGTTCTAATATATGTTTGTTGCATTGTGACCGTCTTTATACGCTGAGAGTTACTAACGGCGGCTGTTTGTCCCATTAATTGGGCCTTCATTACAGCCTTTGAACGGACCAAAGCGATTTTCAGTAAGAAGATCAATTGAGTCAATTTGGTAATGAATTTAAATCCCGGTACAGATTCTGGTTCATTAGCAGAACAAGTTGGACAAAATATTTGCATAGTAGATTTCTTGAATGTCGATTCATCAATATCTGAAATATCAATTTTTTTAGAACATTTGGAACAAATAAAACAATTTAAATGCCATCTAAAATCTTGAAATTTGATACATTGTTCCTGAATATATTTCTTACAAGCAACACAATCATCTGTAGCCTCCAATGAGATATTAATATGAGAGAAAGGATCATCTGTAATGGTTTCATTTTTTTCAACTTCACGTAAAAATTTCAATAATACTGACACTGAATGAGTATTCTTATTGGAATCCAATGCGGAGAAAAGACCATACCGTGTCAGTAATTTCAAAAAATGAGCTAAGCCAGTGATTACAGACATGAAAGAAGACAATGTAGTGTCTTTATCGTAGGAATCTACATTTAATTTTCTTAACAATTGTAAATATATCATAATTTTTGTAGTTAAATTTCTTGGGAATTTTTCGTACTTGACTTTAATTGTTTGTAATTCCTTAGATCTGTCTGAGCTATTACCATCTGCTGTCTTATGAAGAGTATCATTTGGTAAAGAATTATTAAAAGTATTAAAATTGTCTAATGCTTTAAACAGACATTCAATCTTTAAGACGAACAGAGCTGTTGAATCAATACCTTTCAATTGATCAAAACTTGAAAGGTATTGAAACATATCTGAAATACATGAAGCGGTCTCTTCTTCAAACCTATAGAGAACAGACCAAATCTTGGATAAGATGAAACCAAACGCCTGCATTTGTTTCTCTAGTTCCTGTGGAGTCGGATTGATATCTCTTACGGGATCTTCTTCTTTAAAAGGTAATCTTTGTAATAAAGGTAAACCAAGCGATTCTGCTGATAAATTTACATGCCAATATTTATGAATACCATAACATTCTGGATGCCAACAGTGTACTTCGTCGCCACGAGGAAATTCAATATATTGATCAGAAATTGGAAATTTGCAACCTTTACAACGTTTTGAAAAAAATTTCAAAAAATGATATTTACAGTATAATTTATCATTATGAATAAAACATTTTTTAACACCACAGGGAGTCTTACAAATAGTACATGAAAAATGTTCTTCATCGTATCTACCACCAAAGGCAGTATAATATAATCCTCTTAATGGTTTATCACATACTTTACAAAGTAAATTATGTCTTCTAAAATAATCATATTGACATAATAAAATAGGTTCATCGGTATCTTTAGTCTTAAATGGGAAAAATTTAGGCTTTAAAGGTTTTGAACAATCTTGACAAACAAAACAATCTTCATGATAATATTTTCCAAGAGCTCTCAAAGTACTTTTACTATGTCTTGTAGTAATTTTAGTATCATTATTATTTGAAATATTTGATTGTTGTTGTGTAAAAATTGGTTCTCCACATCTAGCACAATTCTTTGGTTGTTGTACTATTGTTAATCTTGAACCTACCAAAGAAGTATCTCCTTGGGAATGATTATTCATACTGTCGGAATCGAGGTAAAGTTGCCTCGACGACATCTGACTTTGCATTATATCTTGAAGAGAAAATAAAACAACTGTACACTATTATTCCTCTTTATCTTGTATATTAATATAGCAGTATTTTATTTATTCCTTTGGTTGTTAACCAATTTTGCGAAGTATTCTCTTGCTTTTGGTTCTTCAAGTAATATTTTCAAATCGTAAGACAGGTAAAGGTATAATTCAGTGAATCTGTTTTTTATTATTATGAAAGTTAGTCTGCACAATAATCAATTGAACCTAACAAAACAGATGTATGACCTTCTTCTTACTGTATCGGGCCCTTTTTTGTTTTCTTTTTTAACAAATTAAATTTGTTTTCAATTGCATATCAAATAAACAACATTCTATATTTACTTTCTTGTTTTGTTTTGTTTCTAGTTTTGTCGTCATTGAAAAAAAAAAAACCTAGAAAGAATATTTCACCGAACGAGCGCGAAATGATGAAACTTACTCGACAGAAATAGAAAGAGCAAACAAATTTTATCCAATGAAGACTGCTGCGCATATTGCATCATAAAACAGTCAAAATTGCTGATAGCAAGAGTGAAATGAAAATAAATGATATATGATGAGAAACATTGAATCGACGTCACACTTGTCTTCATATTGTGGTCGATTTCTAGTATATATCTCTTAAGTAAGAGAACACATTAAGTTCCCTCCTAACAGTATTTTTTATATCGAGGACGTGAGATCATGCTACACGAGCATCTCTGCTGCGATATTTTCTGTGTAAAAACTATAAATTCTCTTCATTCTGCACCGTCAATCGCAATTTTTGCGCCAAAAAAATATTTTCGAAGATTTTTTGGGCTTTCAGCGGTACCTCGAGGTCGGGATGACTAGCCAATCTGTCACATGGACGAATGTGCAGACGGTAAAAGATATCCTCTTGGATGTGTGTAATATTTATATATGTTGAGTTGTATTGTACATGCTTACTCTAGCATGTGAAGAACAACAGAGATTTGCATTGTTCTGGAGGTTGGTTATTGTATAAAGCGGTGACTGTATTATATAGATTCACATACTTCACATGCACAGATAACGATTACATGGTGCTTATGTCAGAATGTGTAAATTTTCTTGTTTGAAGAGCTTGTGTATGATTTTGTTCAACTGATAGGTATATAAAGGACGGTTATCAATTTCAGATCTCATCATGAAACCTGTGTTACTTGATACCCTCCCCATTGCTCTTATATATATATATCAACAACTGGCTCTACGAACGAAAATCTATAATGACCGTATATACAGTTGATACTGACGTTTGTTTATTTGATTTGGATGGTACAATTATAACAACAATTGTGGCAGCTGAAGAAGCTTGGACCAAACTTTGTAAGCAACACAATGTCGACCCACAAGAATTGTTTAAGATCTCACACGGTACCAGAACTGTGGAAGTTCTAGCTCAATTTTTTCCAGATATTGATAATACAGATAATAAAGGTGTTCATTTATTAGAAGCTGACATTGCAGATAATTATTTAGATACAATCGGTGTCATTCCAGGTGCGAGAGAATTATTATCAGCATTAGACAAAGACCCACAAGATCAATCTGTAAATTTCAGAAAAGAACAAAAGAGGAAATGGGCTATAGTTACTTCTGGCTCGCCATACATGGCTACTTCTTGGTTTTCTACTATATTAAAGGACATTGGGAAACCTGAAGTTTTTATTACCGCTGAGAATGTCTCTGTCGGAAAACCAGACCCCGAAGGTTATACCAAAGCAAGGGAATTATTGAGTACGACTTGGAATTATAAAAGCTCTTGTAGAGCAGTGGTCTTTGAAGATGCACCGGTTGGGATCAGGGCGGGAAACGCCATGAATGCTGTCACTATTGGAATTACTTCGTCTTATAGTAAACAAACATTGTTTGCAGCAGGTGCCGACTATGTAGTAGCAGATCTCACTCATGTCACAGTAACTGAGAATACAGAAAATGGCCATATAAAATTACAGATTAAAGATCCTTTAATTGAAAATTAATTTTTCAAAATAATATCAATTAGTTTGTATACCTTTCTATAGAAAAATACAAATATATTAAAACTGAACTAGAATCGGAACGCACTATATAGCAATTTCCATTAATGGCGAAAGTATACAATGGAAGGGAGCTCCCTGGTATCCTATTTTTTGTAAATTCAAATTAATTATTTTCCCTTTTTTGTTTCGTTTAAAATAGTTCATAGGCCCTTTTTAACTGAATGTCAAAGTGAACATTGTATATACATATACTTTTAAAGTTAAGTCATAATTATGAAATCCGTTCCATATATTCTTGATGAAGAAAAGTACAATTATTAATAATATATATATATATGCTGGGATTGTTTATTATATGGAACAATGCACTATTTTTAGCATTTTATTTTCATTTTTAATAGCTTTCAGAAACTCTATCCTTTAAACATATAATGTTTAACAATCATCCATTGCTGTAAAAAAACAGTCAAACTGTACATACTTAAACTCTGATTTACTAAGTGACAAAAAATATCGAGAAGTACATAACTAGGGTTAGTTGATATTTCCTTCAAACTGAAACCAATAATCCATCTCAGACACCAATAAAAATATACTAGTAATTAGCAGGGATGAAAAAATGTTGCCATAGAATCAAAACATTGTACTCCTAGCACTGAATCAGGAAAATGGTGGAAATATCACGCTTCAATGGTGTTTCTTTCTTATAATGTAATTTTTCTTTTACAAGGGTTTCGAGCACCGAATCAACAAGTTCAACTCTGAAAGCTGTAAAAAACAGAGAAAGAGGATAGCAGTTAAAACTGCACACCATAGATTTACGTGACATGTATTAAAAGTCATCGAGGAAACCAAGTTTGGGGATAAATTTGTTTTCAATAATATTTTCCTTACACATTTGTAGAATAATTATAAAATATAAAGTTTCTGTATTTCCTACTTTATGAAAGACATAAGCCAAAGAAAGTGAAGAAACATAATCTGATTATATGATGATATGTAAAACAAAGATAGAAATCTATATAATTCTTCCGTCTATGCAAGAAAACAGTATAGAATAGGGTGCGATTGGTTTTTCTTCGATTAGGATTATATTACTTTCCTGGCCCTATCATTGTAGGCATAACAAAGTGAAAAGATAATAGGGTAGACAAATCCATCCTAATGCTATATTAATTGTTTATGTGCTCAGAAATTTATAAAAATTAATGGCATGACCGGTTAAAGAATGTACTTATTTATATGCTTAAACAGAGATGTAAGTAACCCAAGAAGCACTAAGACACAGCAAACATATCGCGCCTTCATTACACCATGGGAACAAATCAGAATCGAGAAGTCTGAGAAAGCTGCCCCTTTTTGAAATCCTACACACTTTTAAGAAAAACATATGTTTGATTACTATTTTTATCAGTAAATTAAAAAAAAAAAGTTGATGCAAACCCTACATTATTCAAGAAAAATACGCTTACATGATCCATACATAAGGTTCAAGAAAACTTATTATAAACCTAAGGGATATACCCTCATTTGGCTTTAGTTTTATCTCTTTCTAACGAGAAGCCTTTGTGAGAGAAAAAACTGCATAATTATGGAATGATGTCTAAGTTCATCTCTTTTCTTTCAGTACTGATTCTAACGACGTATCTATGCTACTCGTACGAATTCAATGAATCGGACACTCATGACCACCTATTAATGACATCCATTGATGATGCTACATCAGCTACCATGAAGTATTTGAACACATCAGCTCTAAATCATTATAAGTATAAGAAAGTTATTAATTGGAATGGTGTTTATGATATGGTTGATTTTGGTTCTTATGTTGAGTTCAGAAATGGAACAATTCGGCCATTCAATACTGATAGGCGAACTCGTGATGAGAAAGCAGCAGCTATTGTACGTGTGATAGATCCTTATTACAGTGCATTTCGTGGTGTAGGTAATAAATCAGTCATTTACAACAGTTTCGACAGTGGTAGGAGATATAATGATAAACAATATCACATAACCGGTTGGCACGGTGAGATTGAATCATATTTTATGAGCGTTAGAAAGTTCTATGACAGTTATATATCTACCTTAATACATAATATATGCGGCTTTTGTTTTTATAGTAGGAAACTTTGCATCTAATATGATTGGTAAATCAACTAATAAGGAATGTGCTAGTCGTACAATGTGGCACACCGCTTATAACCATGAAGGCACTAAAGTTACATATAGAATCGCTATTTCAGCTTGGACCAAAGGTTGGAACTGTAATGAAAAAGCTAGCAACGCAATTGTAAATAATTGATCTCACGCTATAAAGGAATGGTCTATGGTGAACGTAGAAATGATAGTTGTTATGATCCAATTTAGATCAAGATGTAAAATATGGCCTTGCACTGGAATTTATTGTCTCTATACTTATAATCTGGTTACCAGTTAAGTTATCATTTACAATATAAAAATAATAGTTTATACATAAAAGTGATAGCATGATTGAGTATGTAAAGGTTGCACGAGCTAAGTAGAGGTACCTTATAGTTTGCAATCCCTCCTTATAGCCAGTTTCTATGGCTATGTACCTATTGTATAGTATCACTAGAGTATTGACAATTTGGGCTGATTGAACCATTAAAATGTTCACTGATAATTATTATTTCCTGTGAAAATATTGTCAATCACAATTGTTTATATTTGGAAACTTTATCTTGCACGAAAACAATGCTTTTCAGCAGTATTTGACAACGTTACAGAATCTAATAATCTGCTAATGAATATTGTGAAAAGCTCTTACTTCAGTTTAAAAATTACTCAATGAGCGATATTCAATATTTTTTGCGATGCCGTGTTAACGATTTGCGAGGATGGGTGTACATATGAAAGGCCCTTATCATAGCACGTAGAACTGAGATGACCAAGAATTTCTAGCAAAAAATTGTAAAAGATGTTGTCAACATAAAGAATTCTTATCTTGGAAGGTACATATAAATCTGCCCACACTTATTAATTTTATTTGGCTCCAATCCTTATCTTGAGAACAATAGCTAACGCAATATTGATAATTAATTATGTTGGGAGAAAAAATCTGGAAAGTAGTTTTGCAACACTAATTATTATTTTTACGCCGAATGTACATATGCTTATCTTTGAAATGCCATTGTTGTCTTGAGAAACAGTACACATATGATAAGAATGATAAAGTTGTGGCTATTTTTTCTAATTAGCTTTTCGATGTAATACACCGGTGCAATTACATATATTTGAACTCGAATGCAAATTTATACCAAAACAAGGTCTCCCGGTGTTTAAACAAAGATAGACAACGAAATAACTATTGTCCCATATGGTTATACGCGCATTCTTCTTTCCGCAAAAAAAATACAATAAGTTACTACGATATATATGATCCTCTTAGCATAACGGTAAGATTTCATATGCATAATACTGCAGAACGTGCCAAATAATGCTGCAAAACATACTACATATATTCCCCGAACAATAATGGATGATGCAACCTTGCAAATCTACTAAAGTAAAGGTGCTATTTTAATAACAACTGTCAGGAAAATTATGATGACTCCCTAAGATTCTAATTATAAATACCGACTTCCTTTCTGGTAGGTGGTACAGTCATATCGTAAAACTGCTTCTAAAAGTGTTTTTCTTTCTTTCAACAAAAACCAACAATTTTTTTCCTAACCATGCAAGTAGTACTATTAATTTTTTATTTTAATCTCCTAGGGATTTTGGTCTCTGCGAATACTCCAAACCTAATATCATATGCTGATATATTATCTAATATTTTGAATGGAAATATATCAACAAATAATAATGTTTCAGCCCTAATCGATTACACTTTACTTCGACCTTACGAGTGCACTTTAAACGTTTCGCTCGTTTCAATTAATAACGGTGAAGTTGTAAGGGATGCCCTAGAATTATATGAGTACGCATTAAAAGGTGAAAAGTGGGGTGATGCGTTATTCTTTAAGCATTTTATTTTATACAATGGACAGTCACATGTCTATATAAATAGTACGGATTTGAAATATGATTTGATAAAGTTGCTGAATGGCAATGAGACACTGCGTGCTCTTTGGGTTAATAGTACCACTGATAATCAATTAAGAGAACTTTATCAGAGCATTGATTTAACCCTACCACAGAAGAGAGAGCTCAGAAAGCGTGACTCTACAACTTGTGATGGAAGTCATGTTCCAGATGATGGAAATTGCTGGAGCTGAGTAGGCTGGTTAAATGCTATTTCTGGAACAGTGCAAAGTAGCTCCCGTGATTATTGCTGGGGGTCTTGCTGTATGAGCTGGTCTAGTAGTATTAACTTTATATTTGCTTGGGGTGGTGGAAAGACAGAATGGTGTATTAACTCATGTGTAGCTGCAGGTGCTAGTTTTGAGATACATGGGGTAAATTACGGCACAAGTTATTTTGATTTATGTGTCAGTAACCGCGGTGATGGCTGTACATGAATTCGTACTGTATATCACGGAGCTCCATTTTTTTCTTCTAACGCTTAGTATTGTATAACGTTTAAAAAAAAAAAAAAAAATATTAAAATCCACCAAAAGAAAAAAAAAAAAAAATTCTCTACAATTATTATTTTAATAATTACTACCAAGTTTTGGTACAGCTCACCCTGAGCCTAACTGGTGGCACTCTTCGAGCATATACTAATAAATATTGATGTTTTTTTCAACATAAAAATAGGAAGAACATTGGGAAAGCAAACATAGCATACCGTGCTCTTAATGCTATTTTTGTAATGTGGAAGTTATGTAGCTCTATATTATGAATATTACCAAAATAATTTATATTCTTCGTGATTCGTTATATAACATAAATAGCTCTCTTGAACCAAGTTTTAGATTTATTGAAAATGATTAATATTTTGACTACTCATTGTTAGTTAATTTATGTACAGATTTTGTTTTCTGTAAGGTTTAGACTGAACTTTTTCGTCCCCTCTTTTAATTGTAAAATAAGAAATATTTATGATTAAGTAATTTGAAGATTGTATAATTTAAAATAACTGATCAATTATCATATCAAAAAATGTCCGAATTACATTTAACTAACAGACAAGCAATTCAAGAATCACATGAGATTAAAAACTCTAGCTCAGTGTCTCTACACACATCCATGCCTAGTCGTCTTCAATTATCGAAATGCCGTTGCCTGATGGATGTTTGACGAAGTTGTTTTTTGTATGATGCCCATTTAGTAGTATTGATATTCGCTAACAAGGAATGCAATATTTTTGATTGAACTTATAGCTATATGGTAAGCTTCAATGCCTTCCGCTAAAACGCAAGTATTAGCATCGCATACATTTATCATATTACTACGCAGATATGTTTCGTCTGATGTTCTTGATTAATTAGATTCCGTACTGTATGCGTAGCGATATATCTGGTTGTGTTATGAGTTACTAACTTTCTCTTTCGTAATAACAGCATTAAGAAAACAAATCAGAAGGGCCTCCTTTTTTATTTGTGATATCTTTCCTTATTATATAGCAAATTGATATCTTTCCTCGTTTCTATCTTGTTGAGCATTGGATGAATTTTTATTTTCATTCATTTTTATTTTACAGATATTATACAGATAATTCTTCTTACTTTCTTTCGGAAGGAATTATTTAATATACAGATTTTCTATTTCAAACCTCTGTCTTTATATATTACGAATTTAGTGGCGTAGTTGTTAACCTTCACATTTATGAACTTCTTATTCTAGTATCGTCGTATAAGCCTATTCAATTATAATAATTTTGCACAATAGTCTTTGTGTTATTTAATTAATGTTAATTTTTTATGCTCATGTGAATATTTCATACTATATACCTTAGAACATATTTTAATAAAAAATGATTTTTTTACTTTTAGTTATATTATTTGCACAAATGCGCACTGCCGTCATTTCGTACACAAAAAAAGGGCAGTTTTAAAATAGTTATACGTATTTACCCAACCCTTTAAATGTTGGAAATTATATAACAGTGTGACACAGAGTGATCTTCGTACAAGGCGATATTGCTGTGAAAATTTCTGTATATAAAGGAACCCGTTTTCCAAATTATATAGAACTATATATTACACTTTCTCACATCTCTCTCTGATAGGAGGGGGAGGAGCTCTGTTGGTAGCAACGGACACATAGTCCTGTCCTACAGTATATATATATACTATTATTATTCTCTAATTCCCAGTTTTCCGATAATAAATGACCGATAATAAATGACCGATAATATTTCGTTTTCTTAATATATTTGTTATTTGTTATATTTAGTCTCTGTAAATAAGTATCGAAAACTGTATTTTCAAGCATGAGCTTAAACGATATTTAATATAACATGACCAGGGATCAATTCCTTAGTTCTAAACTGTGCGACCTTGATGAGGAAACGAGACTAGCTGTCCGTGATGATTTTGAGTTTGCTGACAACATTACTGTTTCAGAAGTGACCAATATGTTCTTTAGTCAAGTACCGTACGCCACAGATTGGGGGCTGTACTTCATAGACAATCAAGGAGAGGTTATTGGCAAAATAGCCAGCTTTGAGTCCAATTTCGACCCTTCAGGTCTGTCAACCCTCGAAGAAGTTATTGCTGATACAAAAAAACCCCTTACTGAATCTAGTAACAATGAATCTAGTGATAGTGAGGATGATGCTACACTCACTCAAGACATTGAAAACTACATAAATGATATGTGGGATTATGTACAATGTATTAGCAATACTACCACCAAATAAAATTTACTTGGTTTATAAATGTTAGAATATCATGTTATAATAATGATCTTCCATAGAGGTATCACTTGTTTCCAGAGTAGGAACTGCAAGCTTAAGAAAAATATAATAAGCTAGTTTCATGGTTTGTATATCTTTCCTGCAATAAGAATTAGAATGCACTGTTTATTTTAGTTGATTATCTTAAGCTTATACTGAGAACTCATTGCTAAAACAATTATATGATCAATGTTGCTTTATTTGCATATTCATATTATCTGTTTCCTGTTACAAAAGTAGTAAGGCTGAAATATCTTATCCTCCAGAAGGGGAATCTCACCAGAAGAGGAGCCTCACCAGAAGTTCTGCGCGATTATCGTGCGTGGCTGCATCAAAAGAACTGAAAAAAGGGAAATAAAAAAAAAAGTTCTAGTGGCTATTAATAGCAAGATACTATTTTTGGTATATCCTATTAGAGAGCTGTTGGTTTTTCACAATGGTCCATGTATAAAACGATGGAGTATATTGATTAACAGTTTCTTAAGAACGAGTTTTGCGATATAATTTAAACAAAGCATTGTCAGATTCATATCACATACAGTGAGAACTCCTGGATTGTTTTTTTTCTTTCTTTCTGTTATTATTATGGGCATATTAATGTAAGCTAAATTACTCAATATCAATTTTCATTCTTCAGTAACTATATCATTGATAGTTAATTGAATATGAAAAGATAAGAAGATGCGTATTATCATCAATATCACTTGTTGGCTTTCATAATCCGTCGAAAACTAGTAACGATCATTAGGCTACATATATTTTTGGTCGTTTTGGATGTAAAATATCTCACCTCGACACATTTCATTTGTCTGAAATGTAATTCTTATCAACATTTCCATAGTCGTATATATCATTTACCGTCCTTTTTTCTTTCACATAAATCCGGAACGACGAAATAATATGCTTTTCGATATTTAAGTTAAACAAATTTCAAACGTCATAACTTCTGAGATTTTGATTTGAGTCAGACCTTGCCAAACAAATTTCAAAACTAATAGCTGGCAAAGTAGTCATTGCAAAAGAAATACAACAGGCCGTTGACTTATGTAACAGAACCCTCTTTTGGAAAAGGAAGGTGATGTATAAAATAAACAGTTATGTCTACAATTAATAATATATTTTTACAAAGTGTAAATAGAGTAAACAGAGTAAACAGAGTAAATAGAGTAAATAGAGTAAATAGAGTAAATAGAGTAAATAGAGTGAAATCACCAACAATCCGATGTCCATGTCCAATCATCCCCAACTTCTGAACATGGTAAACTCCATGGAGCATTGTGAGTACCTGAAAGGGTTGCAACAAACCTGACGTCCATATTGAAACTTCCACCATGATCGATATGGATACAAAAGGCAGTTTTTTGATGATTATGTTCACTCTCTAATGCTGTCTTGAGGGCACACTTTAGTTGATCAGCAGTGGCTGTGGTGTCACAGTTTTTACCAGTAGTATACGTAGAAACGTATGCATTCCATGATACTAGTGGATCTAAGATGATATTATCTAGTTCGAAGCCTTCGCAACGCTTTTTATCGCTCTTAAAGGTGTTAACAATTCTGTCAATTATAGAGGAAACAACGGAGTAGGCATTATTTGAGAAGTCAAAGACAGAGGCCGCAGTGTTATAAAATTTTGCTAAGGACTTTACATTCAAACCGCAGATCTTCCTATCACATCGAGAATTGTATTGAACCTCGTCACGTTTCATGTGTTGACTAAAGGTGTTACCGGTGACATTTGTGTTCACATTTTGTGTTTCAATCTGGTAGTTTTTAACTGTCCCGTTAATGAATTGCAAGGTGACCAATTGACAATAGTTCTCATAACAGGTATCTACCAAAACATAATTATCATCTCTTTTCTTTAATGTTCCTTCTATGTTATCATAAAGGGAATCCCAGTATGTGATTACAGAGTCGTAGGTAGTACCTTGGGGTTTCCCTGAACCATTTATGGCCCAATAATCTTCTGTTTCATTTCCGTGCTGAGCACCTCTCACATAAATAATTTGGTTCAGCTGAGTAGGGACTGCACGAATACCTGGTACTCGAAAAGAAAGAATAAAGAAAATTAAATGTGGTAATCTGTGCATACTCGATAATAATTGAGGTGAGGTTACTTATCTTACTTTAAATTCATATTGGAATATCGGAACCAATTGAAATTTAGCAAATAATATATTAAATGTTTTAAGTGTAATTTCAAAGGCAAAGCTCTTCTATTTATATAAATAATTTATGTGTATAATTTTGCTATAAAGTTAATCATTTAGCCTTTTCAGAAAAAGATAAATTTGGTGTTAATCAAATATTGTTGACAATTTACTTCTACACAAGAACTTCTGTAATTAAAATTATCTTACGATTACGATCAGTAAACCCGATTGGGATTTACTGGCACTTCATTCTAGGACATCAGCATCTTTAACACACAAGACAGCTACAGGAGAACAACGGTGGTAAACCCGATTGGGATTTACTGGCACTTCATTCTAGGACATCAGCATCTTTAACACACAAGACAGCTACAGGAGAACAACGCTCAGAAGAGCTCGTAGAACGAGCACCTCCTCATCGCCGATCAATCGCGACAAATCAAAACAACCCTCTGACATCTGTTACTGAGTGCACCTGGATACGCTACCGCGGCTATTCAGCGCAACAAAGGGGATGGCCACATGAACACCACGTGTCGAATAAGATAGAGTGCACTTCTATATAAGGGACTCACCTATCTTCCTATGTTTACTCTTCTTTCAGTCGAAAGATACCGCAGAAGAAATAAGTCAAGCTCAAGCAACATAAGACTTGAGAAGATAATAGCATCGCTCTCAGTGAACTACATATCTCGTTATACAAGCATCCAACTTAAGACATCCATTGCACTCCCTTAGTTAGTACAAGAGGAAACAGATGTAATACTGTGAACTGAGATACCCGAAGAACGACTTAAGGTTATCCTACCACACAAATATGGAAAATCAGGAGAGACAAAAATATTACACTGTTACAAAACATAGCCTCAAAACTTATGTATACATTTTTATGTATATATATTATATTAGGGATATACTTTCTGTGTTGAAAGTTCTCGTATAGTTTATATAACATAATTTTCTTTTGGAAAAGAGGAAAATCGATGATAGAACTAATTATGTCTACCTTTAGAATTATACTTTTACAAACAAATGTGACAGTTATTATTGCTATTACTATCAAAATTTAAAAAGGATGGATAATAACGGCTTTTGCACCATAAACATAAAAGATCATAAAGAATGTTGATTGCGGTTTAACTCTTCACAAATTCTTTTTTCTGAGAATCAGTCACATTGAAGATTTTTAATCATTTGATATTTAAACTCATGTATTCCTATAGTATGTGTTGAATCGTAGTATCCGTGATCTTAGTGTTAAAGATAGCGTCAGCCATTGTAAAAATTGAACGCATTCCTTTTTTTCTATATCATAAATAGTAAAACTCATCCACAATGTTCAAACAAAGTTAACCACGAATCGTAACAAATGTCCTCATTTATTTACTTTTAAGTTCTGGTTGGTACATAAGAGATATCACCAATAAGGATCTTAGAATTCACATTTGAGCCTCATGCTTCCAAGTTCACATTCTTTCGTCATTACTTGTCATGCCGCTACTCTGTGATTGTTAGTTCTAGTTGGAACATTACGTACTAAGTTTAACTATTGAATCTAGTTAATGTTCACAATTCATTTTATACTTTGTTATTTGATAGGACTAGTATGTTGTTTATCTTAATTTCACTTGGTCTTATCCACAGTTCAATCTAACATTATGATAACAGCTTTGTCAGTTTGATTCAAACATGGATATATATATATATATATGTATATACATTTGCTTCCGTTATATAAACATAAATTTCGCTAGGAATATCATTTATGCCTGGCTGTGTTCGTATTCAATCTTAATAGCCTTCACTCACTTTGCCGCTAAGTTTGAGCGATCAACTCAAATAATAAAGAAATTATTGGTAGTATATGGTGAGTTAATACGGTTTATGATATTAGGTTTTACCTCACGGTATGTTTCAGTGACATATAAAGTACACATGGACCACTTAAATACCGTTCCTAGAGTGATATCTCCCTTTTGTTTTTAAATCTACATGAAATTTATTATATTTAACTAGTAAGCTGGAAATACCGAATGCACGAAATAGTCCTTAGTAGTGCAAATGAATTACTACCCGGAATACTTATAGAACGGTATCTTATTTAATTTTTAAATTATTTACAGTAGATAATTACAAATAAAAAATATATATTTTCTATTATAATAATAGTTAGCATCAAGAAAATGCGTTAGTATTTTTATAAATGTAACTACAAATTAAGCCATTAATACTTGTCCTTGAATGAACTCGTGACATTATGGACGGAAATAAGGGTCGTAAATGTAACTACGTTCTCCGCTAACCTCTTAGAAAAATACACATTCGCATTTAAAGCCGCGATAAACCAAAAATGAAGAATTTTGAACACTTTCGAAAATTTAGCTACAAACGGTCAACCCTAGTTAGGCCTGGTGAGACCTAAACAAGTCTTTTTGCTGCCACTTCATCTGCAGTCGGCTATCTGTTGCCAATTTTTGACTAGAAGAACCAGGTCTAAGCAATCATTTCGGATGGTCTAATGGTCATGCAATATATGTTTATATTTGTTGGATAGGACTTTATAAGGGTGCACAACGATAATTAGATAATTGCTTTGAAATTACCCAATGAGAATCTTCGGAGTACAGCTCGTTACATATATGCTGTTCTTCTTTACAGCCTTTGAGTTTGTGTCGGGGGAATCAAACCCAGGTCACAATGTCACGTTGTTTGTCAACAAGTTTGCTGATAGGGGACCTGGTAGCAGTTACAGTGCAATTGGACCAGGAGGTATTACAATCACGAGTAGATACGTTGAAGCTATACAATACTGGAAATCTCTCATCATAAAAAGTGCAGGTCATTCTACTTTAATTGATGCGTGCCATGGCAGCGTATGTCAAAAGGTAACAGTAAAAGAGATGGACGGCGGGTTCACAAATCTTGAAATAAGGACAAAGATATTTTCGGGAAACGTTACCGGATATACTTTTAGTCAGTTAGTGAACCATACTTTGTTAAGTCCCAAGTATCGACCAACTTCATTAATGACCAGATTCAAGTTTAAAATTCAAAAGTGGGCTTTACACCTATGGGAATCGTTTCTTTCTTCCAGAAATCAATTAAGAATCGATAACATTCTGTTAGGACAGTATCCAGGTTGGACTACATTTGTCACACGGAGGGAGCGCCATAACCGCTCCAGAGATGTTTTACCAATGCAAGAAATTTCTTGCATTACAAGATCAGCAATCGAGTCGCACAGATACCAGAGTATGTGCGGTATATGTGTTCATATCGTGAATATACAGGGCTTAACGCTGGATATTCGTCTGTTTAAAGACGACACGGCCAATTTTGCAGACCCTTGGGGATTACCATGCTCAGAAGTGGATAATCCCAGTGAGTACGAGCTTGAGTGTCTTTCTTAGATGATTTGAACCTTTCATTCACTATATACTTTAAGTATAACCTTGATTTCACTCTCCACATACTAGTTTTAAAGGAGACTTTTATAATGTTGTGTTTGCGGTGTTGCAGTAAGAAATATGTGACATCATCAAATAAATACATTTGATATTGTGAAATACAGTGAGAAAGTATTTTGTATTATAAAAGTAATCTTCAGCAGTATATAATAGCTTCACATATACAAAGTGAGGATATATCCTATAACTAACAACTTTATATTTCAAGAGAAAATTTTATGTATATCATTTGGGTTAATACACAAAATGTTATAAACTTGATACACATGTAATATATCTTTACTTGATACCTCCAATACAGAGTTATCTCTATAATGAAAGATCTCTAATCTGCGTCAACATCCGATTTTGTAAATCCGTATGGACTGTCTGAGAAACGTAAATGATCCATAAAATTGCGATAGAAATACTTCTAATTCCATCTAAAAGTTTTCTTAAATCCTCATCTAGAGTTCTGTCGTTTTTCAATGTAGGATGGATCTTGATTTTAAAGTAAATTTCAAAGAGACTCGAAAAAGAACCAATATTACGTTTTCTTTCTTCATCTAAATCAATCAAATGGTTGTCCATCAGATTATACCGAACCTCATCAACCGTGGGAGCATCTTTGGAAATTGTTTTCTAAACGTTGCACTTCATTCATAAAACTTTTGAATATATTTTCTCGAGAAGACATAATCATCTATAAAATAACTGTCGGGATAATACTATCTAAAATTCTTAATTTTCTAAGAGAGTCCTCTGACCTTTTTACCATACAGGATTTTTAGATTATTCCATGGAGTAAAACCTTTATAAAAATATATATATGTGTCATAAATTTATAATTTTCGTTGTGGTTCCACATTTCTGTATAATAGAGCATATGTGATAATAACTTTTAAAGTATACTAAAAACTTCTATAACGAGATATATTCTAATCGTCGGCTGTAATAGTGTTTATAGTCCACACAAGCCTATTGCGCTTCATAATTATAACAATAAGGTCAAATGATCGAAAAACTTGTAAAGTATTCCTATTCATATCACAATAGCAGGCGTGTGAATATTTTCGCATTATATCTTCCACTTCGCAGATGGTTAAAAATTTGCATTTGAAAGTATATTATTAATAATAGGCATAATTAATTATATTACCCACTGCCTTCTTTTCCTAAATGAAGACTATGTTACACACAAGAACCTTCAACACAGAAAGTTCATCCATGTATATATTCTAGTTACAAAAGAAGCATACATAAATTTTGAGGGTGTGCTTTGCATTAACTTCCACTAACCTTCATAATATTCTTTCTTATATAATGTACAGACTATACCACAGGAGTAATTCATCGATATTAGGATAACAGTCCCTACTGGAATACGACCCTACAATATTGATAATTCACTAAGGAGAGTGATAAATCACAACTTTACTAGTCTATATGAGGCCATTCCAAAACAGTCTACCAATATTGATTATTTTTTTATAAGGGCTGATCCGTGATAACCTGCTCCCCGATGCATTTGACTAGTGGTCCTGCCCGGTTCCCCGAACTTCTGGTCTTGAAGTACGCTGGCAATGACAGAAACATATTCGTTGACCCCGTCACCCGTACCATTGAGATCCACTTCAAGTATGCAAAGTCACGCTCCTTCCCTCATTTGATCAGATGTCTGGACAGATTAACCTCCGCTTACCTACTGCACTTCATCCTTATTGAGAGATTCATGATGAGAGAGTGTTTGACTATGGACTACAAGGGGGCTTCCAGGGATTTGTTTGGTGACCTCTCTGAGGAGGACAAACTATATTCCATCTTTATGGCCAAAACTGGTAATACTTCAATGTCTGATGTTGAATTCCCGAGTAATGTCCTCCAATCCTTCTTATTTTTCGATCCAGTTACTGGTGGTCTCATTTCCAGGAAGAAGTTTTCAAAATTCTACACACTGTATCCAAACATCGGCAACTTCACTGCTGCCACCAGACTGACTTTAAGGGAGATGCGCCAATGTATTGTTGCCCTTATCAGGTACTGCCTTCCAAACGATGGAATAGATCCACTGTTTATGGCGGCTAAGGAATTCGATGCTGGACATGGCCTTTCTGTGGGTGCTTCTGTTTACGCAGTTGATAACTTCTCAGGACTGGGCAATCATTCTACACCACTCACAGATACTATTTTGAAGATCTGTCGTGCTTGGCAAGCATGGTTAAACCTGGGTGGGGAAGAGGAGACACGTTTGAAAGAGTCTGTCGAGAACTTCAAGGTATTAGATGTCAGAGGATCCGCCAACGACCTAATCGTGGCCGGTAAGAGTATTTTTGGTGACCAATTTGCCTTCCGTGAAAACCAGGAGAAGTTGATTATGGATATTTATTTGTCAAACAGGAAATTCTTTCCTGTTCAGGCCCTACCGGGTTTTGGAAAAACTGCAATGTTCCAAATTCCTCTGAGTGCAATTAAAATGGCCAGTCCTAGAAGAAGAGTAGTGAGTTTTGTTCTTGTCCCATATATTAGTCTTATGGCAAATATGGTGGAGAGATTGACAGCGGGGGGACTAGTGGCTGCACCGGTTAAAGATGTTTTGGTGATGAACGCAGCCCCTGAGGAACATACACTGCAGGCGGACATCTATGTCTATTCCTATGAGGATGTCAGATCTAGTTCACTGGTAACAATGATCAATAATTGGTATTACCATTACAGGTCTACATTCTTAGGCTATATCATCGTGGATGAGGTTCACAACCTTGGTTGCCAGGACTTCAGAACTGGGGTCACTGCTGCCTTCCCGCTATTGAAGTGTCACTATGCGAATAAGGTGCTGTTGCTGTCTGGATCTGTAGGGAAGGACAGGTTTGGAATCCATCTGGGAGCCCTGAATATCAAGGTCCAGACCACTACGGAGGTCGAAGTCAACGACAAGGTCTACATCCACAACCTTGTCAAGGACATTCC
>FXLY01000003.1:6039-35295 GCA_900180425.1 Maudiozyma saulgeensis
CCAGGGTTGGAACCAGGGTTAGAGCCAGAGTTGGAACCAGAATTGGAATCTGTGTTGGAACCTGCGTTGGAACCTGTGTTGGAACCTGTGTTGGAGCCAGAGTTAGAGCCAGAGTTGGAGCCAGAGTTGGAACCAGGGTTGGAACCAGAATTGGAGCCAGGGTTGGAACCAGGGTTAGAGCCAGGGTTGGAGCCAGGGTTGGAGCCAGGGTTGGAACCAGAGTTAGAACCAGAGTTAGAACCAGAGTTAGAGCCAGGGTTAGAACCAGAGTTAGAGCCAGAGTTGGAGCCAGAGTTGGAACCAGAGTTAGAGCCAGAGTTAGAGCCAGAGTTAGAACCAGAGTTAGAACCAGAGTTAGAACCAGAGTTGGAACCAGGGTTAGAGCCAGAGTTGGAACCAGAATTGGAATCTGTGTTGGAACCTGCGTTGGAACCTGTGTTGGAACCTGCGTTGGAACCTGTGTTGGAACCTGTGTTGGAACCTGCGTTGGAACCTGTGTTGGAACCTGTGTTGGAGCCAGAGTTAGAGCCAGAGTTGGAACCAGAATTGGAGCCAGAGTTGGAGCCAGAGTTGGAACCAGAATTGGAGCCAGAGTTGGGACCTGCGTTGGAACCTGTGTTAGAACCATCACCTCCGTTATTACTATTACCGGAGTTAGAACCTTCATCAGAGTTGTTGTTATCAGAGTCCCCCGTTGATTGTGTAGGTCCGGATTCAGTTACCGTAGTCTTTGTGGAACCTTCGCCATTACCAGAGTTCAAATTATCAGTAGTTTTGGTGACCCCAGACGCAGTTACTGGAGTCTTTGTAGATTCGGTATTTCCGTTTGTTTCGGATGCAGATGACGAAGAGTTTTCAGGAACGTCTACAGTAGTAGATAGTGCATTGGTAGCTGAATTTTGTGTTTCTACAGAAGATGGGACTGTAGTAGGTGAGCTTTCATAACCTCCTTCATTCATATCACTGAACGTGTTTGGTCCTGAATTATTGTCATCAGATACTATAGAATTATATTCTGACGAACTGTGTTGACCAGTGTGTATTCCAGTGTTGGTAGGAGTAATAAATGAGCTTGTAATCGTTTCGGAAGGTTTAATGAAACTAACATAGGTACTGGATGGCCCAATCAAACTTGAAGAAATGTCTTCAGATGCATAGGTCGATTCGGTCTTGATTTTCGTTTCAGTTATGAATATAGTGTCCGTCCTGGTAGTCATTTCTGTTGCGGTTTTGGTCTTGGTAATTGTTTTAGTAGTACTATCTAGTGTAGTAGTTGTTTCTGTTTTTATTCCCTTTTGGGTTTCAGTTACTAATAAAGTTTCAGTTGTATTCTTTGCTACACTGGATGATAGAGTTTCCGTTTTTGTGATTGTTACGGCACTAGCATTGACGGTCTCTGTAATAGTAATAGGATTGACAGTCTGTATAATTGTTTGGGTTTCAGTTAAAGTTTGACCATCAGCAGAGATAGTTATGGAATTTGTTTTTGTATTAGTGACCAACTCAGTTATAGTATTCTCACTATCAGGTAAAGTTTCTGTTTGAGTAAATAAGTTTGTAACAGTTATGGTATCGGTATTCATATCAGCAGTAACAGTTTCAGTGGTGGTAATTGGTTCATCTGTTCCGAACACAGCTGATGTGGTTGTAACAGTTGTCATGTTACCAAAAAAGGTCAAGGTTTCCAAACCAATGGTTTGAAGATCAGTAATGGTCTGAGAATCTGTAATTGTTTGGTAAGCAGTCCGAGTTTCGGTAACCGTCACCTTATCTAATAAAAGTTCCCCGATACCACTGGATAAACTGATAGGATTTACCCTTTCATCATAATGACAAAGTATAACTTTACCAGTTCCTGGGCAAGTTCTCTTACAGCAACCAACTTTGGTACTTGGTTTCCAAAGCATCTGCAAAAAGTTAGCATTAGTTTGTTTAAGTTCTGGATTGCTGTAATCGTAATGGAAAAATTCAGAATACCATTCGTCGATAGCGTCAGCAATCTCAAAACCGACACTGATAGTACTACCGAATAGTTTATTAGGGACCACGTTAATATTTTCACAGTCTAGATTACGCATGATACTTTCACATTTTTCGGATAATGAATTGGAATATACCACTGGTAAAGTCTTACTATGACGAGCTCTTTTGGCATTCATTGTTTTTGTTAAAAGAACAGCATCAGCATTGGCGATTTCATATTTTTCAGCAGCAACGCTTCTAATGGTTGCTAAATTAATAACAGCAGCAATTGATGCCACAGTAAAAAATTTCATTATTGATATTTAAACTATTAGACAATTATTGCTTTTATAAATACTTTATTGGTATAGTTTAAAGATTAATGAATGAAGAGAATTATATGAGAAATGACATTTTTTGGATTATCATATTTTTCAAATTGTTGATGCTTTTATAGAAAAGAATCCAAGAAAAAATAATCATATATGAATGTTTCTATTTTGATTATTTTTTGTAACAATGAATATATTGTTGATAGTTTTGCATATTGAGAATCTATAGCTACCATCTTTGAAAAAATAGTATCGTTATTGGTAATATATATTGAGTGCGGGGTACATTAAAAAAAAACAATGAAAATAAAAGTAATTAGTAACAGGGGTTCATCACGATGATTCCAATTCAGCGGTTATAAAATGGGATAATTATTTGTTAGAAAGTTTGATATGTTACTTCGTTTGGTAATGTTGACATTTCAATTGAAATATTATACTTCCATAATTATATATCAAAAAAAAAGAAACCGCTTGGCGCAAATCGTTTTTCGTAGTAAGATTCGGTTGTTCTGCCTACATTTCTGCGCACATTTCTGCGCACATTTCTGCGTACAAGGAAAATTAAAAAATTTATTGGAAAATAATTGAGTGAGGAGAAAAGTATTGTTCTGAGCAAAGCATTTTTGAAAGTTGAAAAGAATACAAATAATATCAATGATGACGTTTTATATGGGATATTGTCTGATTTTTTTCCTGACATAGTCAATAATGTTTTCTTAAATTCATTGTATTCAATAAAGTAAATAAATAAATCAATTGCTGTTTTTGTAGTAGTATCTTTGAGATAATATTCTATTATAACTAATTGTTACTGTTATTATTTTTGCTTTTTTCATTTTAAGTGCAGTATAATTTTTAACCTGTAATAATATGTACCATTTGAGTCCAACTTAATATTATCGCATAATGACGTCTAACCCCGCAATGCTATGGGATGGCTCTTGGTGTTTGATTTTAGAATTACAATATAATTCTTCTCCAGAAATTTTAATTTAGTCTTTCTTGTTTAGATTAACATTCATATTCAAACTCATATCAGTAATACCAGCTCTCGGGATCTGGTGATATAATCCCGTAAATGTATCGAAATAATTTCTATTCTCGACTGATAATTAAATTTCATTATATTGTGTGAGCTGTGATAATACGTTTACGGTAATGTGTGACCCATCTTCATTACAGTGGGTTTTTTTCAGTTCAGCTACCTGTATTCCAGATTTTTTTTTTAATTGAGGTATTTGCATGATGAACACAGTAAGTTAAGTTAATCCGAGGATTTCATTTTTAGTTTTGTTTTCTAGGTTAGTGTTTTATAATTATCGTATGAAATGTAAATTTAAACATGATGAATAGTAGTATGGCTATAAAATGGATAACTTATTTCGGTTAAAATAATTCTCTTTCATAATTTACGTTGCATTTTACGGTATTTACTTTCGATAAGAAATAACCATTTTTTGCTGTAATATACTCCTACTAGTGAAAAGGAGCGTTTAGTACTTTTTCATATATTATCCCTATGACATATATGACTAGTAATGTTGCCTTTGACAAATCAGATAGGGGGTAAAGTATACCTGCTCTTTTCTTTTTTTAATTTTTTTTTCTTAGTCTATTGTTAAATTTAAAATCTATTGTGTCAATAGAAATATTCTATTTTGTCAATTTAAATATCCTATTGCTTGAGTAAACAACTAATTCGAAAGGATTTCATTATCCGAAAAACCGATTTAATTTTTATCAAAGTAATTTTCTTTCATACTCTGGTTTGAAAACTTAGTTCTGGAGCTCTATCTTTATTTTAACAGTGTAGACCACATATCATGCATAGTTTTGCATAGTTCTTTTACGACAACACTACTAAGAATGCATAAAATTTAAATCAATATTATAGATGAAAAATATAAGAGGTACCATTAAATAACAATTCATTCGTCATCATTAAGAGCGGCAAAAGTAAACATTTAGCTTATTTGAAACCAATAAAAAAAGAATAAAAAGCGTAAAAATCATAAAGTTTTAGATTTGTTTAATACTCAAAGGGGGTTAAATGTTTGGATAATTGCAAGGACGAGTTCAAAAGAGAAGAATTTCTTAATCTTTTATTAGTTGCTAACGTAATTTAGTTTTACTACTTTTTATTGTAAATCTGAAAATTTAAAAGAGAAACTCTAAAGTATGGTTAAAAACAGTGTTGTCAACCCGCTAGTTGAGAGAGAGGCATGGGTCTATTTTAAAAATTCTTTGTTTTCCATTCGGATTGTTTAAAATGTAATTTTGATCCCTAGTATTCTCAGATTTTTATAAACTGAAAGTAGAGAGATTGAAAAGTTAGATATTTTCCAATATCGTATTCTTCAGTATCGATTTTTTGTCTCATTATATACGCTATGCGTTATTTTTGCTCCTCTGTCCTCTATTGATACTAGGTGTGATGAATGCTATCCCATATGTTCTAGTATTACGTCAAGCAATTCGAAGCAACATGGCTATTGACTTAAGATCAAGAAATTTCATTTTATTATATCCATTAAAAATTTGAAAAGGTATGATGATACCTCCTCTTTCTCTTAAGTGTTGCTATGTTTTGCAGTTTACTTAACACCGTCCGTTTTGGTGATATTCCATGTGTTACTAATTAAACATCTCTTTCTAAATCTTATTTTATCACTTGTTTATGTGGTAATAAGAGCAATTAGAAGGAACAAATGATGCATATCACTCAGAATATATTCCTATATTTTTCTTTGTTCTGTTGTGTTTTTGTTTTAAAAATATTTAACGATAAATCAAAAGCCGAAGAATTAGTAGTATTTTCGGCCCTAGCTTCGTGAAGATTTTGGTTGTTAGTAGAAGACATTTTAGTTTGGGTGAGATAGTTGTTTTATTATATATGAAGTATATATAAAGGTGATATAAATATTCTAAAGGGTATAATATTATTATTCTTAATTTTGTCCCAAAAAGTTTCCTTTTTATACCTTTGGTTTCTGTTGATGACAAGTGATCATTTTATAACTCTCTCTGACATTATGTTTTCGCTTACTCTGGATGTTTTATGTCCATTTGAATCCCTTGTAATGTTATCAGAACTTCACTATAGTAAAGTTCAGGATAATTCCTCTTATTTTATAATTCTAATTGATTCGTTATATTCTTCACTGAGGTTTTGTACAACCAAGAGAGTTATTGTTGTTTCATGTTTACCTCCGGGAAGTATGTTTATTATTGATAGTGTCAGCTCACTCGTACCTTTGTTCATCTTTCTGTAATTTAGTTATTTAACTTCTTCTCTCTGTTAATTCCGTTACTTGCCCATTCTATAGTTCATGTTATCATCGCCTTTGGCGGGGTCTGTCATTTACCGTTAACAACGGCCGTTTCTATATTCCAGCAAAATATGTATTCATTTTCCATTTTGGATTCGCCATGAACGCGTTACTCAAATAGTAAAACCTCTGCGCTTGCATAGTATATTGAAACTATATTTACTAGAATTAATATGAAGAATACCAACATTATACATAAAACTTGAAAATTTTACTAAATACTTACTTTTTTTCTAAAAAGTCACTTATAATATGATAATTAAGTAATTTATTGACTTCAGGAAAGAGTGATAACAAATTAATTTGAAGATATTCCAGTATGACCTAACCCCTATTTAGCAAATAGATTAATTTTAAAATACTATATATAAGATAATCTCTTTTTATCATTATCAAGAAGATAATGGATCATGCTTTAGGTCTGTTAAACTGAATATCTTTGAAAAAAATCACAATTGTTCAGTCTTAAACTTATGCGCAAACCAGTTTGAAGTTAACGTATATAATTAACAAGATATATTGATGGCCAATGGTTGTGCCATAAAAAGGGTCTTTTGAAACTTAATTTTGAAACATTCCTTCTAAGAATAATGTGTCAATACTAGCTTCCTACGGTAAACCATTTTCTTTAAAAAAAATAAAAAATTAAAATTATAAATGTCATTAAGAATAAATAAAAATATTAAAAGTATAATTTGACATCTTGAATGTCAAATTATGGTCGTGTATATACTATGCAATTGAGGGGTAGGAATTGGAATAAAAAGTAATGTCGTAAAGGTGATAGTGATAAAGAATGAAGGACGATATAATGCTATCCATATTTGTATTAAAACACCTTACCCAGATATTTTTCGTAGAACCATTCCCAGTTTTTACCGTTTTGTTTGATTCTTTCTGCTTTTTCTGCATCTTGAATCTTACCATCTTCTTCTTCTTGATCGATAGCCGCTTTGTATGTATATAAATCGGCTTCTTCTGGTTTGACGAATTTTGTCTTATGATAAAATTTGTACCCGAAGAAACAGATAAAAAATACGGGTAGACCAATGTAACCAGTAATAAAAGTTTTATAATCAAATTCGTGACCTAAGAAAACAGTGAAATTTTTGATTAAGGCCAGTAAACAACAGAAGAACAAAGCAAACCAAGCACCATATGGTTGGAATGGAGCTACATAAGCAAAGGTAGATCTATCAATACCTTGAGCTCTAACTGCTCTATCAAAACAGATGAAAGTGATTAGAATACAGATCCAACTTAAAACACCAAATATAGAGACAACATTGACGAAATAGTTGAATACCTTTGCAGAACCAGAAGAGACACTCATGTATGCCAGTAAACAGAACAGAACACTAACCCCTAGAGAGTAATATGGAATACCCCATCTATTAGTAGTAGCTAAGAATTTTGGTGCCTTGTTATCAATGGCTAAGGAGTAAAGAGATCTGGATGCAACATATAAATCAGAGTTGCAAGCACTGAAGACAAACATTAAGACACATGCGTTGAAAATATGTGGTAGAACGTTAATACCAGAATTTTGAATAGCGACAACAAATGGCGAAGCAGCAGCACTGGTACTTGCACCTTTAGCACTAATCAATTTTGGATCATTAGACGCAACACACATACCAAGTAAGAAGATAGAGATAACATAAAATATGATCAGACGGTACATGGTTAATTTAACAGCCTTTGGAATATTCTTTCTTGGATTTTCGGCTTCTGCTGCAACAATACCAGTTAGTTCAATACCTAAGTAACAGAATAAAGCATAAACGAAACATGCTGAGAATGAAACAAATCTACCAGTGTCTCCTTGGATAGCATCTGAATATTCTTTGAAAGCACCTGGATTTTTCCAATAACGGAAACCTAATCTATCATGAGTTGGACCACCACCTAACATGATGACAAACATTAAGATAATTAAACCTAACATAACAAGTACTTTGAAACTTGATAACCAAAATTCAAATTCACCGAAGAATTTAACACCAAATGAATTAATAATAATGATTATGACTAAAAAAATAGTAATCCAAACACCAGGGTTAACAGTGTCTCTATCAACCCAATATTGCATTACTAAAGCAGCTGCAGTCAATTGATTTGGTGGTAAAATGAAATATTTGAATAAATATGAGTAACCAACAGCAAACCCAAGTGCAGGGTCACAATATCTAGAGGCATAACTGGTAAAACCATCCAATGGAATATATGAAGCCATTTCACCAAGACATGACATAACAAAAAATACTAATACACCAACAAATGAATATGAAATTAGCATTGAGACTGGGCCTGCAGTCGCTAAAGATGTACCTGTACCGATTAAAAGACCTGTACCAAGACTACCACCTAAAGCAATCATTGAAGTATGTCTAGCTTTTAAATCTCTCTTTAATCTAGTACCTTCAGTTTTACCATCAAAAGCTTTAAAATTTTCTTCATCTGAAATACTAATACTATTTGCTTCTAAATCACTATTTGAATCTAATACTTCTTCCTTAACGGGATTTTTAATTTTAGATTTATCTATGGTATAAATATTTGTTAGGTCAGATCCTAAATCTTCACTCATCTCTCTGACAGCCATATTTAATTAATTTAAAGAGTGAATGTAATAATTGTTTTTTGTTTTTGATTGTTTTGTTTGTATTTAATGAATGGTGATATTGTTATCAAGAAACTTGAATAACTTTGTGTCTTTTATTTTTTATTAAATTCAAGAATATTAAAAAAAATAAAAATAAAAGAATGTTAATTACGTTACAATTCTTCTCGTTTTGAGTAATTATTAAAAACTTCATCCTTTATATATTTCCCATTGAAAGAATTAAAACTACAATTTTTAAAGAGAGACAAACATAATAATGATGATGACTTATGCATTATTTGCTTACTACTACGACTATGTCGCTATTAATTTCCGATTGAGTATGTGTAATAATTATTGCAACAAAAAAAGAGAGAGTAATTATCAAGTAGTTTGATTGTTTTTAATCTCTTAGATAATTACGCAATATTATCAATCTCACCAATTAAAAAAAAAAGGATATAACCAGATATTGCGAAAGATAATCGATAAAAGGGATAATAATAAGATGGTAAATAGATTAGGTCACACACGTATACGTATATGATGAATTCTTATGGTAAATCTGATCCCTCAAGAAGATGAATAGAAAGACTATCAATCAATTAAGAAAATGTAAAATGATTAGAATTGATACGGCGGAGTGGAGCATATTTCATGAGATTGTTTCTTGTTATTGATAGAAAAGGGGTCATGAATTTAATGGGAATTCATCCATCTTCTAATTTGTTTTATTTACATCTCATCCTCAATAGCATCACACACACCCGCAAAAAAAATCCAAAAAAAAAAAGAACTATCACATCAAATAATACGTAAGTAATCCCATGTAGAGGAAAAATAGATTAAATCTTGAATAAAAATCTTGATAAATTAAACAAAATAATAAGAAAAAAAAAGGATCAGATGGAATAAATGTGACACTTAGAATAAAAGAAAAAAGATTAACTTATCACCTTTGTTTGCTTGTTATCTTAATGACCCTAATAATAACAGGAAATTTTAGAAGAGCTTCTCACTCTCTCTTCTATTTACTTTGCTTGAAGTTGAAATTTTGGAGCGGTAGTGTAAATCCGATTGTTAATAACAAACATTTGTTTACCTTTTTAAATTTTTATCTCTTTAATATTGGGTGAAAATATATCTGTATAAAACTAATTAATCAGAGAAAATACTGTAGCTCATAACATTTTAATTTCCTTGGTAATGGATAATAAATAAGAAGAACACTTTAAGGATTCATTCTGCTCGCTGTGCATAAATCTGGCTGTAGGTAAAAAAAAATAAAGTGAAAAAATTAGGAGGGGCTGGATTGGGTTTTAGTCTAATGGTGGGGCTGTCCTTACTCTCTTTTCAATAAAATATTGCTCTCGTTAAACGGTGGTCGGTAAATAACGGTAAAAGAAGGAAGAGAGAGAAAAAACTGTCGTGCGGCTCCAAAAATTGAAAATTGAAAAAAATAATGCCTTACTTGCCTAAGAAGGTATTACCTCCGTGCGTCGTTGTCTGTGTGGCTGACCTCCGAGTTGCTACGGCATCGTTTTTTGGGGTGTTTTCTCTTTCTCTCTCTCTCTCTCTCTCTTGAACGGCAGGGACGTATCTTTTACAATAATTTGTTCTTTCACATAGTACACCTGTAGTCAAATTCATAATGTAATTTTGTTGACAGTATTCTTTCGTGTCTGTTTTTATGAAATATTCATCCCTCATAATAAATAACAGAGAATAAATTTGGAGGGGAAGTAAGCCTCTGCTGAAAATTAGTGGAATAAATAACCAATTCGCAGATGGGGGGATGCACTCAATACAAATTAATATAACGAGATATCTTTTTTTAATTTTGTTTCTCGTTTGCAACTGTAATATCCAGCAGATCGTTTCCTTTATGGATTTTTGTTATTGTTATTGTTATTCAGCCGTTCACCCGATTATTATTAGTTTTTTCTCTTGCCTGATAATACTATCAGAGAAGTAAACACAAGGACGAAAGGATGCATGACCTCCTCCGTTCCTCCGAGAATTCGGCCTGACACTTTTACTTCCGAAGTTTTTCTCAGTAAAAGATGAATTTGCGAAGTCTCGGAAAACAGGCTGCGAGTTTAACTTTTGCTAGTCTTTTTGCCATTCAGATTCTTTAACAATTTTCATTTTGGTTTGGTTTTTATCTCAGAAAATCATTTAATACGTCATCGACATAATTAATTTTAGGGAAAAATGTGACGTCAATTTTGAATTTTGAGTAAGTTTCGACAACAACGAATATGACGTCTTATTCTTTCTAAGAATATAACTCCAAGAAAAAAAGGAGGAGAGTAAATTCGGACTTTCAAAATAGATAAATTAAATTAAATATGTTCCCCCCCCTTAAAAGATCAGAAGCTAAGATGAAGTTTGAGAGGGTAAGACAATAGTTTATCACAATTGTGAACAAAATGTGTTCAAAATTAATTTTGCTAAATATTATTAGCGTTATACCGATAAACATAATTTAATGATCTTGTTTCCATTTATTGGTAAATTTTATTTCCAGTGGGAAATGTCACTTATTTGAAATCTATTAAGAATAACGAAAATAAAAAATGTGTGTATTTTTCTTGATAGAAAGGACCTTTGCAATATTTCCATTATCATTTAATTTCGTGATGAGTAAGTGAGGATGATAGTGATGACTTACTTTTTGACTTTTTAAAGGGTTCACACTAATCTACCCTTATCATCTGGAGAGGAAACAGTAATATTGTGTGTAATAATCGCTGATGTTCATTTCTCCAATTTTTAAAAAAATTGTGATATGGATAGTCATATATTAAATGTTTCTTATCGTTACTCTTGAATGACTCAGTGATTATAAAACAAATGTATTGATGGATATTATCATTTAGAAGGAGAATATTTTATTTTATTTTATTGAGAAGTTTTATAGTTCTCTTTTTATACAAAGTTGTGTTCCATAAAAGTAATGTTTTCCTTTTTTTCTAGATTGTGAAGTTCTTAATAATTTAATTCTTTGTGGGTTATATGTTAATGATGATTCTTTCTCTTATCTTTAACAAATCAGTGTTAATCGATTCTTATCAAAATTCTTCCTCTTTTTGTAATAAAGTCATTTATTATCACTATTGAATTTTTGTTTATTCATTTCAGTCAATTCGGTATTAAATATAGCTACGCCAACTAAATAAAAAAAAAATTAAAATCTATAAGATCGCTATACCGGATCAATGAAGACAATCATTTAATTTTGTCTATTTAAAAACTACTATACAATACATCTATATATAAATATAAATATAGATTTTATCTATGAGAAGTGAATACCAACTTGATGAAATGCATATAATAATTTTAAAAAATCATTTTGATCACATTTACCTGCTCTCTTATCATTTAATTCAGTTTCTCTTAATACAGTTTCAATCTTATTTTTAACAACATCCGTTAATGAAACACTTTCATCGTTAACCATTTGATTATTCATCGCTAAATAAGTCTTATAATTTTTTTCAAGAATTTGTAAAACTGTTGATGATTTAAAACCTGCAGAAATTGTACGATTTTTTCTAACAAATACAATACGTAATAAACCATCCCATTCATTAAAATCAACTTGTGGTCTTGGATTTTTAATTTCAATTCGCACAACACTTGATTCAACTTGTGGTGGTGGTCTAAAATTATTTCTACCAACTTTCATTATATGTGTAACGTTTGCCCACATTTGAACATTTGCTGATAATCTACAATATAATGAATCACCTGGTCTTGCTAATAATCTTAAAGCAAATTCTCTTTGAAACATTAAAATTGATACTCTTGGTGAATTTGGTTGATTAATTAATTTAAATACTAATGGCGATGAAATTTGATATGGGGTATTACTTATACAAATATCAAAATATGGTAAATCAGTTTTCATAAAATCACCAAGTAAAATTTCTAATTTTTTTTCACCAGGTGTACCGTGAACTCTTTTAGTTAATTCTGCTGCCATTCTTGGATCCATTTCAACTGCAACAACTTTTCTTGCTTGTTCTAAAATTCTAACTGTTAAATTACCTGTACCTGGACCAACTTCTAACACAATATCGGAAGGTTTGATATTTGCTTTATCAACAATACCTTGTGCAACTAATGGATTCTTCAAAATATGTTGACCTAAATCAGTATTAAATTTGAAAACTGAACTTAAATGTTTTTCAGCTGCTACTTGCTTAGCCGATGTTGGCGCGGTAGAATATTTCTTCTTAGCTGCTTTTGCCATCCTGTTACTATATTATTTTGGTCACACTCTGCTTACTCAACTTCTCAAGTACCTTGTTCTAACTTTGAACTTTGTCTGACTTTTTTTTTGAAGGTAATTTCTCGATCGTTTCTTCTTAGTATAAGATCATGTAAAATTGCATGTATTCTTCTTTTTTTTTTTTTTTTGCGATGAGGTGCATCGCAAACCTTAAAGGTGAAAAAAAAATTTATTTATCTCACTTTAATCGTCTTGAGCGTCGTGAAACACGATAACAAGTAAAACATTAACAGTCCAACTCATCCAGGTTTTAAATTATATTCATGAGTCTTATTGATAATGAATTTAAAGTCATATGCAGTTTTATAAATGATATATAATTTCATTCTATCTCTGATTGGGAGATTTCTGAATATATAAAGAGTGTAGAGAAGATATAACGTTCTCCATCAATGCTGTACAATGGTAAATGACGATAACCACGTTTTAAATAATCAATCTTAATGGTACAGGAAGCTAACATGGTTTCACCTGTCTTTACAATAATATGGATAAAGCTAAAGTCTAAGGAACTCAAAGTAATATTACTCTCTGCATTCCAAACAGGATTGAATCCATTACCTGGACATGATCCACTTCTAGTCTCTGTATCTGACAATTTCGTACAATTTTTCATGTAGTGAACTGGATTCATAATCGATTCTTCATCACTAATGAACTTTACAATTACATAAGGTGCAAAATCACTATCACTTGTAGAACTAGGCTCTATCTTTGGGAGTAATTGTCCAGATAATATTTTAATTTTGACTTCTGTAGGTTGAGACAAGTTTTCATCACGCAATTTTTTATACATCGAGATTAATTCATTAACTTTGCCAACCTTTGATCTTAATGATAAAGGTTTTAAGACATACCCTGAATGTGCAATTTCATTCTTCTGATTAGTCAATTGAAACATGGCTAAATTTATTTGCTGTCCTAAATCATTTGTTTGCCAATTAGTAGCCACCATTTGAATACCTAACTTCCAGTAATATATCGGATCGAAATTTGTTGATTTATATCTGAATACATGGGGATAAAGTCGCATAAGATACCTCCTATTATGTTTATCTAGAGATACTTTGAGTGAAATGTCCTTACACATACTATTAACTTTCTTTTCATTTAAAGAAAAACAATGTGAAACCGTTTTTGATTCAGGTAAAGAAAAATTTCTGTATTTTACACCATATATTGCAGATATGTCTATTAAATCTTTAATAACCACGACGCGCCCAGCAATGGTACCAATTCTCTTGATTCTATTGAAATTAGTCGGTTCATTAGGTGACATCTGTTGGATATTATTGATTGGTTTTGATCCCGATATTGAGGATTTACGAGACTTTGTAGTAGTACTGCCCGTAGATGTGTATTCCTCAGAGTCATCATAATGAGAACTTCCAAAAGTAGAGGAGTAATCAAGATTCGAAGAGGAACCAGCCTTTGGGGAACTTTCTGTTGTGAAGATCTGTGCTTCAGCATCATAATGCTTGGGCTTTTTTGATTTTATAATAATCTTATGACGAAGTTCCAACGGTGATGGCAAATCGTCATTATCCTTTACATCGGTATATAAGAAACCTTCGAATATCTTTTCTATTTTCTCCTTGGTGATCTTCTGGTTATTTTTATCACAATGAATTTCTAATGAGATGATTAATGGAAACGGAGATGATATAAATGCGTATTTTCTAATAACTTTCAGAACATTTCCTAAAGGAATAGCTGCTGTCAGTACTCCATGACATACCACCGGGCCACATTCGTCATCCCAAATGTCAATTTCAACACTCCGACAACCCTGTTGTAAGACTTGAATATAAGCCTCCACGGACGGGGTTTCGGCTATTTGTTTCCCGAGTAAATATGTGTTGTGAGACGATGCAATAAAGTAATGATTTAAGGGTTTTGAATAATCAAATGAATTTTCTGCTTCATCTGTCATAAAGGGGACATTTCTTAAATACTGAAGAAAGGCTTCTTCATCCAGTAACAGGGTCTTTGGATTTTTATACTTATCAAAGAGAATCTCACATTCGTTCTCCGTGAGCACGTCCTCCATTTGAACATACCTCAGAAAGTACCAGAAAGTGTCCAGATTCATAGATGTTCGATTTTTAACAAGCTTTTTCCAAATATGATTCACCTCGTTACGTTCTCTGAGTAATTCGACAAAATGTTGGAATTCTTTAAAGTTTAATAATTGGTTGTTGTTAACATCTGCAATATTAAATATTTTCCATAAATGGTCCTTTGAACAGTAAATGTGAAATCGCTTACAAAGTTTTGAAACCTCCATAAATGTCAGAGTATCACTCGACCTATCTTCTTCCCGTTCTGAAACGGTGGTCTCCCAATGAATTTTTGCAAATCGTTCACTGTCAGGAATCGATATACTTTCCATCAATTTTCTCCTTCTAGAAACTAATCCACATATGACATTTAAGAACGCATCAAATCTATCTTTATCCTCTGCGATTACGTGTAATGCTTTTAGTTTATTTGACGCACTGTATATTATTGTTAACCAAAGGTCGGCATAGCTATCTGAGATACCATACTCTTCACGGTAGTTGCTAGCCATTTTCCCAATCCTGACATCTCTTATTGAATCCAATTCTAATATTTTGTTACCTTGTTTCCACATAAGGGAACTACTTTCACTATCTAGTTTGAACAGGTACCATCTTCTTTTATTTCTTGTTATTTTTTCTAAAAACACACCTTCTGATTGTAATTTGCAACATATTTTAGATATATTCTCAGACAATAATGACTTATTATGAAGATTGGCATATTTAAGAATATCTTGTAAAGATGGTTGAGATGTAGCAGGACCTACAACCGTAGTGGCAAGGTCCAGCGAACTATTTAACAAAGCTTGTGACGATTCTTGCACAGGATAAACCAGACCAGCTGTTTTCCTTAACAATAATTTCAGGTTACGCACTATCCTATAATTTGTGTTGAGTCCTATTGTTTGTTTTGATGATGTACCTAGCGATGACGATGATGAGTTTAAATTTAACGAATTTGTCTTTGAGGAGAGTCTCCTTCTAGGGGAGGGCGTCATGATTTCATTGTTAGCTAATACTTTACTATTTGATTGTATATGTTTCTTGCCTGGTGAAGGGCTATTTAATTCCATTTAAGAGATTGTTTCCTATTTTTTCTGATGAATGGACACTAGAATGGGACGATATAAAGATCTTCGATTCATTCGGTTACACAGACTATAGCATTAAGTCAACAGAGAAATATATCAACCTAAACTTGATGTTATTATTCTGTAATGTATATCTACGTCCAGGAAGTCCTTTAATCTTGGAGTGATATGTGACCTTTGAGAATTCCTTAAGTGCAAATATTCAGTGTTTTTATTAAGTAATGATCAATAACTAACCCCACAGAACAAAATTGTCACGCACCGCAATCCGTCGGTGTGCGGATTCATGATGCGCTTCTCATTCTCGATGTTGCCAATAATGGATCGAATAAGCATTAGCTGAAGAGAAGGTTTTGTTGAAACAGTTCGCAACATAGTTAAATCTGTTGCTGTATATGAATATTCATTAAATAATTGGTTACATAAATTAGATAATACATAGTTGTATTATGGTATTACATTGGGGTATATTGTTACAATGATAGTGTCTATTGTTTCGCGGTTATCGTCTGGATAGTGGTGTTAGTAACTGGGACATCAACGTCGGTTGTCTCAATTTTCTCCTTGCTGACGTTTGTAGTGTATGATTATTCCAATCTGGAGACCTCGAGTAATCGAATCTTGGAGGTGTGTGAAATACGCTTGCAGCTGGGGGTAAAGAAATATTTGAATTGTTACGATGATCATTGGATATCCTAACCCGAGGAATCAAACTTCTCTGAGAAGCATAATATCTCAACTTATTTATCTCTATACTTTCCATTTGAGAAGTAGTATACTTAGATTTGTTTACAAGAGGCTCTAGAAAAGTATCTTCAGAAGACTTACTTTTGACACTTTCGCTATTGGAAAGTCCGAGAAACCCTTTTCCCCTTTTCTCTTTCAAACTACCAATAGGTACGTCAATTCTGCTGCTCTCAAGGTCGCTCTCGTAATCGCTGTTATTATCTTCAAGTTGATACATTAGTGGAGGTTCACTAAATTTCTGTGGAGGTTCTAATTTATCGGAAGTAACGTCTTTATAGCCTGACAGCGGTGGAAATTTGTCGTTGCCATGTTTTGTTCCGAGATTCAATACTCTATTCTCAAAGGATGGATATGTAATATCTTCTCTCATAGCAAGCAACTCATCTGTTATCTCTGAAGACACAGTAGTGCCGCTAGTAGTACTGGTTATACTTGGAATGATCAATGGTTTTGTCATTTTCTTCATAGATAGTTGACCAGTTACGAGTGTCTTATCATTCGTATCGTGTCTTTTCAAGTTCGAAGCTAAAGAGAATTGCCTCAAGTTATTAGCTATTGATTCAATGGTCAGATTAGCAGCATCTGGTTCCTCATCCGTGGTAGTATCATCCCTAGAGTTATAACTCGAAATACGAGGAGGTTTGAAGAAGTCCAAATCATGTCTACTAATTTTTTCTCGGTTTGCTTTTGCCCTCTCTCGTATCACATTGAGCGTCTCATTATCAGACAATGACGGTACAGTTTCTAGATACTCATCAGTTACCCCTCTTAGATTAATCCATACTTCAGCCAGATCATTTATTTCGGAGGCGATGTCAGTTTTCAACAATGAAAATTCAAGAGCTTTATAAATCGTGTTAAAAGTTTTCGATATTATTTGTGTATCTCTTTCTAATTTTTGTTTTTGTTTTGAACTGATCTTGTCCGAAAATGTTTGAGATTTTAAATCATTATAGTTCGTTTCAACGGAGCTTATTCTTAATTTTAATTCCCTATTTAAGTTCTCGAAGACGAAATTCCATCTATTATCAATCAGTTCTATTTTCAGAGCACGAACCTCTCTGGTTAAATACTTATAATTCACCATTACTACTTTGTATTTGTTATTCAATATTATGGTTAAATCATCAGTATACTTAAATGTTCTTGAATCAAATATTTCTATCCTTTGAGGTAATATTTCTATTAAACTTTTCTCTATGGGGACTAAAGTCTTTTGTAAATGAAGGAATTTTTGAGAAACATTCACATCTGCCCCAGTAAATGTAGGGAATGTAGGCTCTTCTTCGATGTTTGGTTGACTACTATGCATTCTTCTCCCATTTTTGGATAGCATACGATCATCAGAGGCGTCTCTTGATAGTAAACGAACAATTTTATCTAGAGTGAATAATGGATAGTGCCGTATTGGAGAACCGTTGCGCTCTTCATATATTTCAAATAATTGGTTTAAACTCTCGTTTACTATGTCATCAATGGTTCCTATATGATTATCTAAGATCTCATTAAAGTCTAAATATGTTCCAATTATATCTTTTAATGACTTCATAACAGATTTGTTATTTTTTGTCACTTCATTACATTCTTTGAGTAACTGAGCAATAGTTGTAGGGTCTATTTCTGACGAATTAAGAGTTATTATCGCATCATCTTTATCTATCAAATCTACAATATCACACAAAATAGGCTCTATGCTTTCAAATTGTTCTGCAACCTCAGAAAATATATCTTTCAAAGATGCAACGATAGCCATCTCATTCAGAAAATTTTGGGGGTCCAAGTTCAGGTACGCCGCCAAAATCTTGTTCAAACCATATAATTCATCGTAAAATTTTGTTAAATCATTATAAAAGTCCTCATTCACTCGTTCTGTTTCTCCAAGGCGTATCAATAAACTTGATATTCGTGCAACTGCCGAATCTAAGGTAGCCTTTTCTTCGCCTATCATTTAATTTTAAATAAGGTTACTTTAGTTGTTAATATCTTAGGTATATTATAGTATATAGCAAAATTGAGGTCCTGGTTCACAAACTTCACTTATATTTCTAATCTGGTCCGTTATCTTTAAGTGAAAGGAGATCCAATATCATCATATATTTTGTTTGTTTACTTTTTAAATTTAAGATACCTTCCCCGAATGGTAACGCGAAATGTGTTTTAGATTTGTAAGAGAACTGAAAAAGATACATAGGCAGAAAATCTTAATATGTAATAAATTGAGTCTTTGTTTATATTGAATATCCTCAATACAATGCAGTAAATATAGAATTGGATATATATATAAGTGTGTATGTAATACTTACGCACATCTAATTGTGTGTTGGAATTAGAGGAAGAACCCACTTGCAGTGAGAGAGGTAACAAAGTTGGTTGAATATTTACCTCATAATCTTAATAGGTTTACTTTCTTCTGTCACATCTTTAACTACCTCTTCGATAGCGTTTTCGTCTATGGCATCTATTTGGAGTTTTGCAGAAGCCTCTTGTTCCGTTTCTAAAGTTTGGGAGGAATCGTTATCTGTTTCATCAGGTGTAACGTTTGATTTTGTATTCGTTGCCAAGCTGGCGACATCCGCTTTCTTTTCACTACGGTTCGTTTTTTCATTCAATAACTTTGATAATTCACTACTTGGATCCTCGAATAGTTCTTTAAATTTACCCATTTCTACAACAGATCCGTCATTCCCTAAAACAATGATATTTTCAGATCTTCTGATAGTACTTAGTCTATGAGCAATACTAACAATTGTCATGGATTTTGACTTCATAATTTGACCAAACGTATAGTTAATAGCGCCCTCACTCTCAACATCCAATGCAGAAGTAGCTTCATCTAATATTAAAATATTTGGTTTCTTAATCAATGCTCTTGCTATAGCAATTCTTTGTCTTTGACCACCACTTAATGATGCACCATGAGGCCCAATTACGGTGTCGTATGTATCAGGGAATTTTGTAATAAAATTGTGGCAGAAGCATTGCTTGGCAACAGATCTAATCTCTTCTTTTGTAGGCTTATAGGTTAAACCGTACGTTATATTATCCCTGATTGTCCCCGACATTAAAGTTGGTTCCTGTTGAACAATACCGATCTTACGTCTTAATGATTTTGTATTCATTTCATTCAATCTCTGACCATCGATAATAATATCACCATTTGTTGGATTGTAATAATGCAATAATAATAAAGCGATTGTCGATTTACCTCTACCAGATGGACCAACAATACAAACGTTCGAACCAGCTTCAATTTTGAAGTTTAAGTTCTTAAAGATTTGATTAGCAGGTCTTGTTGGATATGCAAACGAAACATTTTCAAATTCAATTTCACAACCTCCATTCGGTTTTACAGGAACAAATTTACTTCTTCCTATCGTGGATGGTATTTTAACTTCCTTATCTGTTAATTCAAATAATCTAGTAGCTGCACCCGCACCTTGCATTAGTTCTGAATAAAATGTTGATAATCCAAAAACTGCATTACCAGTATATTCTGTGTATAGCATATATGCAGTTAAGTCACCAATAGATAATTGATTACCAAGTACAAGGTATGAGCCATAGCTTAAAACAATCAAAAAACTTAAATCTCCAATCAAACTTGCAGTTGTGAAAAATTTACCATTTATGAAAGCGGCATCCTTACCTACTCTAAATATCTGACGAATTGCACCATTGTATTTGTTTATCTCATTCTTTTCAGCAACAAAACTTTGTATTGTCTTTATTCCATTGAATTGTTCTTCTGACACACGTGTCATATTAGCGGTAGCTTCTTGTAATTGCGTAGAATTTAGTCTTATCTTCCTACCAAAAAATTTTGCTGCGAAAAGAATTGGAGGGGCTAGTAACATCAGAACCCCTGAAAGTTGTGGTGATAATGAGACCATCATACCAATACCAACAGAACCAACAAACAAAGCTTTGATACCATCTGATATCTTTTGCGTTATAGATCTTGAAACAACGTAGGCATCGGAGCCTAGTCTTGATATCAAATCACCTACCTTATAAGTGTCATAAAATTCTGCATCTTGATGTAATACCCTCTTAATGATATTGGATCTTAATCTAGCGACTAATCGTTCACTCAAAATTCTCAATAATATAACACGACCATAATTTGCGGCACAACCAATGATTAAAGCTATGGCTATTCCACCAAAAAATTGTGGCAAAGGTAAAGACATCACTGTTATTTGTTCTTCAGGTGCTGTAGTTCTCAATGCATCTAATACGATACCTATAATCTTAGGGATGGCCATACCGATCGAGCAAGAAACGGTCAGAAGACCTAAAGCTGCAGACAAAAGTTTCCAATCGTTCTTGATTAGAAGTAGTAACCTCCATATATCCTTTGAACCAGATTCTGAAGATGATCTCGTTTCTTTCTTAGATTTTGGTTGTTCTTTGGTTTTATTATTTCGATTGGTTCTCGATGAGTGAAAGAATTTCTTGGAAATTTTTACAAGTTGAATATTATTATTATTATTATTATTATTATTACTATTATTAATAGTGGTATGAGAATTAAATTTATATTGAATAATCGGGGTTTCCCTCTGCAGTATATTAGCATAACTCGAGAAACACTGAACATTTTTTGGGTTCTTAGTAGTTATATTTCTAATACTATTATTATTGGCATTATATTTTGAATGAATGGGATTATTTATAGGACAATTTATACCTGTTGTCTTCGTTCTTACTCCCCAAAATTGTAACTTTATTTCAGGTAGTGATGAAGTATTTCTTATTGGATTGCTGATATTATTTAAACGTCGACATAATGTACCAGTATTCGTATAAATTTTAAACATTTTGATGTTCGAACAAAAATAAAAAATTTAGAGATACTTTCTCTTTTAAAACGAGATGAATATATGTATGTGTGAATTATCCCTTGAGACAGGTTCTAATATAAATATCTGATTTGAATAAAATAGTTTCAAAACGAGGACCCTTATTTCTTGAAATGCAAAATAGAAACGCAAAAAAAAAACACGTAGAGGGTGGAAGGAAGACTATAGAGCGAAATGAATTCTACCTCTTTACCTTAGTTTTACAACAGGATACTATATCTCTAACTGAGTATGCAAGTAAAAAAAAACAAAAAAACGCAATCGTAATAACAAACCTTGTTGTTGATAGTTACTCTATATAAATATTTCTAAATTATCTTAATTCAATATGACAACTGAAATACGTTAGTAATTGTTTCTCTTAAGGAAGAGGTTATGAAGATATTGTTTGTTCAGTATATCCCATCTATCCCATTTGAACAATCCACAGTGCATATTGATATTGAAGGTGCAAACTTCCAGCGCGATATTTTTGGTTTCGGAAAGGGCGAAAATTTCGCCCTTTCTCTCATAGACTTTATGTTTCCCTCACCTACTACTAGAATATATTCACGATCAACGATGGGGGGAGGGGGACACTCTTAGCATTAAGGGCCACAATCATTTCATTGATGTTCAGCAAAGTACAAATGTATATATTGTAAATTAGACATTATGTTGTATATCTATTTATGAGGTATAAAGTGGATAAATATCTTCTTATTGTTGTGAATATTGAATACTTTTTTTATTATTTTAGAAAAGCATGAATGCAAGTATGTACTTATATATAAATCTACGTATAGAGATGTATTCAAATCTTTGCATTATTTCTCTCCTATGATAATCACCTTGCTTGTTTGTTTATATGACGATAATTATTTTGGAATATATATGGGGTTAGTATGGTTTAAAAGGGGGGTAATTGAAAAAAAAATGTGTAAAAGCAAAAAAAAACGAATACTATTCTATTTGCTTAACAATTTTGGGTCAGCTAATGGAGAACCCTTTTCATACTTGGTGAAACATGCATCTGATTGACCACGACTCAACACATTCTGAGTTTGCAATTCGGCCTTCAAAGCACTACGTAGAGTCTTGGCAGCGACAGAAATGTATTGAGTATAAGTAAGACCAGCTTTTCTCCAGGCAGACATGTTTTCTTCTATATGTGTTTGTAGAACTATATTGATTGATAGATAATAATATCTTTAACCGTCAATTTTTCCAAAATATTTTTTTTTCTCGATCCTTTCCCCCTTGTAGTATATATACTATTTCAGTGGTTCTAATCACATTTATATATATATATATTATCTACAGACTGAATAGCAAACTAAATATTTTTTTGCTGTCTTCGTCTTGTTGAAGTCTGCGTAAAGAGCGCGCAGAATTTGTGTTTTTTGCTGCATTGCGCTACGGTTGTTCTTCCATATGATTGGTTGGACCAGGAAAAGGTAGTAGACCATGACGTTTATTAACATATTGCAAAACTACATTTAACGACGGGTCAATTACAGAATGACATGCTATAAAATTAACGAGTATATCATTATTATCAGTAGTGCTTATATCTGTTTTGATAAATTAATAATTTTCTTCCGCACGTGCTATTCACGTGATTTTCAATTCTTTTAGAACTTGGTAGCGCCTTCCCTTCCCTCTGCGGTAGTCGAGGTGAAATTTCTGGTGTTTTTTTGCTTTTTTGGTGAAAAATTTTATGTAAGCGATTAATGAGGTTGTGCCTGGAATTCTCAGGGTCGTTTCATTCACTGGTAAGCAAATGATTTCGAAACATACGTTGTTAAAAACAAGTTATCGATTGTGAAAGAATACGAATTAATATTTAGTTTTACTGATTGAGTTAAAATCACCTTAATAAACGGCTATATAACCAACCATACAAATAATAAGAAAGAATGGCCAAAAAGAAATCTGGGAAGAAGGACAAAGAGGCCAAGAAGGCTCGTGCTGAGCAAAAGAATAAGAAGAATCAAGCTAAGGCTCAATCGAAGGATAAAAAGAAACAATTGAAGATGGGAGATGATGAAGATATGGATGATATGGATATTGAAGAAGTCTTAGCAAATTTTAAGAAACAGCAAGAACAATTTGAACAAATTAATATTGAAAACGTTGATAAACCATCACCTGTTAGACTTAATCCATGTTTAGTGGCTAATCCATTACATAATAAGAAAGAATTGTTGTTATTTGGTGGTGAATCTACAAATTCTATTACAGGTGCAGCAAACTTTCATAACGAATTATATTCTTATACTCCAGATAATAATTCTTGGAAGAAATATACTTCACAAAACTCTCCAATGCCAAGATCTTCTGCTGCAATGGCATCACATCCATCGGGTATTGCATTACTACATGGTGGTGAATTTTCATCTCCAAAGCAATCAACATTTTATCATTATTCAGATACTTGGATTTTAGATACAACAAATAAAGAATGGACAAAGATAGATCAAAAAAATTCTCCAAGTCCTAGATCTGGGCATAGAATTACAACATGGAAGAATTTTTTTATTCTGTATGGTGGATTTAGAGATTTAGGTCATTCAACTTCATATTTAAATGATTTATGGGTATTTGATATTACTAATTATAAATGGAAACAAATTGAATTCCCAAAGAATCATACTTTACCAGATGCTAGATCTGGTCATTCTTTAATTCCAACTCCAGATGGTTGTATTCTTTATGGTGGGTATTGTAAAGTGAAAGCAACAAAAGGTTTACAAAAGGGGAAGATTATTTCAGATTGTTGGTATTTGAAAATGAAACCTGATTTATCTGCTATTAGATGGGAAAGAAGAAGAAAACAAGGTTTTCAACCTTCTCCAAGAGTCGGTTGCTCTATGGCTCATCATAAAGGTAGAGGTATTTTATTCGGTGGTGTTTACGATTTTGAAGAAACTGAAGAAAGTTTGGATTCTATCTTTTATAACGATCTTTTCAATTATAATGTAGAGACTAATAGATGGTATTCATTAAAATTGAGAAAGAGCAATAAATCAAATTCAGGAGCACAAAGAATTAAGTCTTCTAATACAAATATTTCTCAAGAAAAGGAAAAAGAATTACAAGATCTATTAAATAGTATCTTGAAAAAGAATAACTTGAATGATGAAGATGATGATATCACTGTTGATGATTCTGAGTTAGAACAAGAATTGAATAAAATGGATATTGAAGATGAAAATGTTGAAAGACCAAATGAAGTAACTATATCAAATCAATTACCTCATCCAAGATTTAACTCCGCTACTGTTGTTGTTGATGATTCCTTATTCGTATATGGTGGTGTCTGGGAATTGGGCGAAAAAGATTTTTACATCGATTCCTTTTACAGCATTGATTTGAATAAAGTAGACGGTGTTAGTGTTTATTGGGAAAATCTGGAAAATGTTGAAACTGCTAAGAAGTTAGGCCAACATGATTCTGATGATGAAGACGATGATGAAGATGATGAAGATGATGACGAAGATGATGACGAAGAAGAGATCGCAGATACTAAACTGGAGGCTGAAGAAGAAGAGGAAGAGGAAGAGGAAGAGGAAGAACCAGATGAAATGGAAATTCCAGATGAACGTCCTTGGCTACCACATCCAAAACCATTTGAAAACTTGCGTGCATTTTATCTACGTGAAGGTCCAGCATTTTTGGAATGGGCAATCTCTAACAATAGGGATGCTAAGGGTAAGCATTTGAAAAAGAAATCATTTGACTTATGTGAAGATCGTTGGTGGGAAAGAAGAGACCAAGTTCGTATTGAAGAAGACAAATTGGAAGAACTTGGTGTTGGTGGTGATATCATTGAAAAGGATCTATCTAAACCTACTCCTAAGAGAAGGTAGATGCATTAGGTAATCGATTGCATTCTCATTATTCATATATCTTTGATTAATAAATAAAAAAAATCCTTGCATTTATTTATTTAAGGTTTATTTAATTTTAATTACTTATTGTGTCATTATTAATTATCGTTGCAAGATTAGGTATTGATTTATTCTTCGATAAATGATTGGAAGCATTCAACAAAGTTCTCCATGTTATATGAATCGGAGAAATGGATACACAAATTTAGACCACTATCATTACAATAACTGTAACATAGAGACATGTATTCGTTCTTCTTCAAACTCTTTGTGAAACTAGTGTTCTTTAGATTGAATAAGCCTTCACGCTTATTATTTGTTGCGCCAAGAACGATATCTGAAGTGTCACAAATATTAATCACTTTCTCTTGTTCTTTTTCGGATGTAAATTCATCAGTATTTGAATACTTCATACGTCTAATATCATCATCATTAAAACCCGATTTTTCAAATCGTTTCATATTTTCCTCTATAACAGTCTTAACATGATTCGTTACATTCTTCAGTTGAAACTCCAATAATTTTTCCATTTGTTCAGAATCGTCTTCATTCAGAGTTTTCGCATCAGCTTCTTCTTCATCACTTTTCATAAACTTTTCATCATCAATTAATGAAAGTGGGCATTCAACTCTGATTTCTTTGTAGTATAGACCGAAATTTTTAGTAGCTTCCTCTGATTTGTTAACTTGGTCTCTGAGATCTATTTCCATTGAAAACGTTATTGATTTGTCAAAATTTTGTACAAGAGGCTTTAAGCAAAGCATAGTTATACCGCATATTAAACTTCTAAAACATATATTCTCTTGTTCTACGATAGAATGTAGATAATTGAATCTCTCTTTAGAGATGGTGCCAAACACAGTTGTTCCACATAAATTTGTTTCAGACTCCAACTCATTAAGCTCTCCGATGGATTTATATTCTTCGAGATTCTTATAATGTACCTCTTCGTCATTGGAACCAAAAAACGGTAGAACATCTAATGGTTTCTTTACTGTATTGAAAAAAATAGACTTAAAAAATGATTGTGTTTGTAAATTGAAAAGATCAGTAGTCTTTGCTGGTAAGTGTATTTTTGGGTTATCGTATATCGATTTCGGTAATGAAACATCTGTATATATTTCATTTCTGTTGAATATATAATCTAGTTTGTTAAGCTCCACATCTGGTTTATGATTCAATATAACTTGGTTGATTTCTTCCATTAACAATTTATGGAAGTTTGCTCCAGAAAAGGAATCAAAAAGTACATCTTGGCCATGGAAAATTACCAGAGATTCATCTACTATGTATAATTCCCATAGTGGTTGTTGACTACCAGGAGTAAATTTAGAATTATTATAGATATGACGTAATAAATATGGAGGAGCACCGGCATGACAGTTCACTTTTTCATCTTTAAATGATCCAAATTGGACCAATTTTATTATTGAATCAGTCTTAATCTTTTTCAGAAGTTCGAATTCTATATTTTCGTTAATTGTTAGGGCTAATTCGATATTTTTAGAAATTAGTCTTTGTAAGGCGTGTGTTAAAATTGGAAGTGTTAACCTAGAGTCTCTAACTGTGGATAACGTTATGTCATCATCCCAATTTTCATTACAGGATGAATAACTAGCGGCAAATGTTGTGCCGTTTCTCTTATTTTCGATTGATTGAGTTAATAGTCTCTTTTCGAAACTTGATAGTACTCTTAGTGACATTTTTTTTTAATTCTTAAAAGGTTATATTATAAATTTTCGTTTTTTTTTAGGATATTTGTAATTATTGTGAAAGCAAGACCTAAATGTGACATAAAAGAAGAAGGGTATAGATAACCAATTACTAAGATAAATAAACATCAAGTATTTTCATTTTGCTTTTATAGTACAAGATTGGAGTGATACAATCACTTTATAATATCATCTAAAGGAGCTCGTTTATTCAATTCACAATTATAAGCCACAATTACCATATTGCGTATAATTGATATATATTTGTAAACATTATCATTACAAAGTACGTATTTCCCCATAAAAAAAGAATAATTCAATTAGATGATTAAGTTGGAAAAATACTCACTCCTTGTTTTGGCTTTTATTTTTTCATACATGTTCAATAAGTCATTGTCTTAAGAACGACCAAATAGATATATGTATATTTTAAACGAAGATAGCCTGTTCTCTCGCTCTCTCTCTACCACACACATTCACCTCTGCCTTGAACTTCTTTCTTAAAAAAGAGAATTATTGCTTCTACAGCCATGAAACCCCCACTCTTCTAATAGACAGTTCGTTCTTAGAAAAAAAGCTTCTCGATTGGATACCTGTCTCCTGTTCTATACTTGAAGGGTTCCTTAAAGCTAATCTTTTTTTGGTTCTAATCTAAATGTGCCTGAATTACTAACGCAAATCGTATTTTTGTTTTCTTTTTTTGGCTGTCGCGCGTAATATTCTGTGCCAATAAAAGGAGTTTTTGCTTTTTTGACTTTAATTTCCTTTTAAAATTTAAATAAACGACATAGATTCAGGAACGAGATAAACGAGTCAAACGATTGTTTTAGTTTATTAAAAGAAATGAAAGCTTCAAACTTGGAGTTATGTTAAGCCACTTTTGACAACAAAACATTCGTAGTAATACACGGCTGTCACGAAGTATTTTCAATTCTTGTGAAAAAAAATTTAAATACGTATTGCTCTGTTTGTTTGTTTTTCATTTTAATTTAGATATGGCGCCCCCCTGTCCCCCCAAAACAAAAGTGAATAAAATTAAATAATTATACGAGAATGATGAGCTTGTGTTACTTTCTTCCAAGTTTCTCGACAAAATTACCCTTTTATTTCTTTTTTGGTGAGGCTACTACTTAGTTCCTTTCGTAAATCGAATGGTAACAAGGCATCTATTTACTCTAACAAGTAAAGAGAATCAGACAAACAAGAAACGGTAAGGGATCGTACTCTATAGACCATGTCAGTAAATTGATAATTTAATTGGTGACGTTTGCACTGATGTTCGTTCAACATTTTGTTTTTTCTATCTTTAACGAAATGTGGAACTATATATATTTTTACGAAAAATGGATAGCATTGCAACGACCCATCTACTAATATTCCACTAAAGGATGGTCCGTCTTCTTACATATTGAAGACTTGTTTAAGAAAATACTATATATAAGAAGCAGAAATATTTCGTTATAAATTCCAACATTCCTTTTTTACATGTCGGGATTAAATGACAGTGACGATACAGTTTGTTTTGGAAAGATTGTTGTTGTTTCCCTTTCAGTGGTTTTAAAATGTCACACCAAAATGTTATAGAATAGTGGGGAAAGCATTTAGTGGCAATTCCCGTTTTCCCACTTCCCCGAAAATCGCAGAGCCTTTCCGCTCAACGCATTTTCTTTCTCTCAAAAGGTTTTATTACCGTCGGGGGGGGTCGCAATGGCCCACGTTGATTGGTCCCCCTAACCCTTCCTCTTCGCTTTCTACTATTATTATGTGTCTGTTTTCCTAGAATAATGATCATCCACTTAAACTATCGGAAATCGTCAAACTAAATGGAAAGATGATGAGGATGGCGAGAGTTTTATTCCCTTCTTCAGCAATTAACGGGGATTACCGAGTGCGAGTCATCACCAACAAGTGAAGCAACGATACTAATAATCAAGTTTATGGTCCAAGAGGGACTTATACTCATATCCATTGTTGTAGTTTATATATAGGTTCGTGTCTTTCAGGTGAATTTCTATATCCCATCCTTAAACATTTTTTTTTTTTGTAGAAACGTCTTTTATCTTCTTGTTAGTGTTTAATTTCAATTTAGTTTCTTGAGCCATATTCTGAAGCAAGAAACAAGATTTTTGAAATATATATATAAATAGGTATTCTCTTCAATTTATTATATCTTTATTAATCAAGAGTCAAATCTTTCCTTTCTTAAATTAGTGGCTATTAGTTTGTTTTTCTGCTATTAAATCACTATAAATTTCACTTTTTTTTTTGGTTTTTTTTTTGTTGCCCTTCCTTTCTCTCTGGTTGCACCGAATTTCATAAATTTCATAAATTTTATCCTTCAATTATAATATAAGATGCTTAAATTTTCACAATCTACT